>JAUMHH010206885.1:0-13000 GCA_032359455.1 Chlamys rubida
CCATTGACACGTGGTGTTAAACAGTAACACAACCATTGACACGTGGTGTTAAACAGTAACACAACCATTGACACGTGGTGTTAAATAGTAAATGCTATGTTGATATTTTTGCTGATAAAACAAAACATGTTCCTCTCACTAAACACACTGAGAAATCTATTAAAACATAATTTAAACAGACCCTGTCCTCGAATGCTGAGGCTATATGTATATGCTTCGCATGCTTATATATGATATTTTAATTAGATCCCGATTATGTAACCAAATGACATATTTGCTGCATATTATACTGTGATGAACCATTCTTTCAGAGTTCTAACCTATAAGAGAATGCATTAATTATGAAATGATTTTTTTTAGCTTTGCGTTGCAAGAGCATATTATTTTTTATTATTGGAATACTTTGATATTAAGGTGTTTATGAATAATTAAACATGACTTGCCACTCAATGTTCACTTTGTTTAAAACATCGTTGGGACACATTTATATAACAGACCAAGCCAAAGACGATATAAGCATTCACTATGTGTTTTGAAAAGTCTTGATAGGTTTTATGTTTGGGGAAATTGTTTGATTTCATACCGAAAAATACATGTATACCGCAGACCTTGTTCAGATGTTGTGTTATAAAAACCAAAAGCAATAATAATCAATTCATGAAAGGTATACTAATTTGCGATATTCAATATATCATATAACGACGCTGATAAAGACTTAACATGGACTTTCATACTTATTCTGTATACGATTAAACATTCATTCGTGACCATTAAAAACCTGATTAAAAACATGTCATCTTCACGTCGTCAAAAAACAATAAAGTATTGGGAAATACGTACAGATATCCATATATTGTACTCCTCGTGTAACGCATGCAACGATTTCTTCAGCTAACAACTCGAACGGCCTGTTGAACAGATATCATTAACAGTGTATTATATTTGTTGTATAGAGTGTGTTGTATATTGAATGATGTATGTCATGCATTGTATGATGTGTATTTTACTTTGTATATTAGGCGCCGTATGTTAAATATGAGTGCAGTATATTTAGTATTTAGATGTGTACTATATGGAACGCATTTCCTAAAGGTTTGTGTCGCATATCTAGTGTCTTGATGTTATGGTTTGTGTACCATATGTTTCGTTTTATTTTGTATGATTTGTGTTGTATAATGGGTGTTGCACTGCGTGATTACATGTGTATGCGATTAACATAAATTATAGTGAAAGTTTAAAAAGTATCATTAACGTGTACTTGCTTTTTTGGTAGAATATATAAAATCAAGCAATTATGAAATCTTTCAGTTAAATGAAACTGTTATCGTAATGATACATTATTTATATCAAGAAAGAGCGTATATGTTAACATGTTTTAATTAAAATAAAGCATACCGTTCCATTAAAGCATCGAAGTCACCATCGCTAGTATGAAGTAGTTCAGCCATCCAAGTCACTAAGTATTCACATTTATGTACATTGACCTGTGTTTGTTTTACTTCCGTCATAAGGTGCCTTCGCGTGTCTGGATTCAAGATTTTTGTCAACATTCTATGGGAATTAAATATGGCGGAATCAAAATCATTACCATGGGAAGATCTGTACCCTCCGTCATTGGATTTGATGTCTTCCCTCGCCATGAAGTCATCCCGAGATGTGTATTCTACGCCATCAGCTTTTCTGACATTTCTAAACATAGCTTTTCCGTCGTTCATCGGCACGCGGGGCGGCAACTTTGTGCTCTGAATAGGTGTCTTTTGTAGAACTTGTTTAGATAAGTCCCTGGTTTTGGGATGCATGGACGTATTTACAGGCGGTGTTGATGGCAACCTCATCGAAAAAGGACCTAGAGCTCCCAATGACTCCATAACAGACATTTGTTTTACATGTTGGTCCAGTTCCTGTGTGTCCGATAAATTTAATTCGTGTGGTAAATTCTTCTTTAGTATTTCCCGTACCGTCGTAACCTTTTGATTAATGGTCGTAAAAAGAGTCCAGGTTTCTAAAAACAAAACCAGATGTCTGATCATTATGATATTTATTATAAATTCGGAGGAAATAAAAAATTGTGAATATCACAACTTATTGTAATATCATTTTAAATATCCCCAAGGCCAAAGTATAATTTTTGACTAAACACCCTTCAGATGATCAAATCTACGTTTTGCCTATCTATTTAAAAAAAAGTCGTATATATACTTTGTACTTTAAATTCCGAGAAAAATGAAAGTTGTTAAATTTCAATCACAATTTCCACATACTGTTCCTGGGGATTAAGAGTTCGTTTGCTCTCAAGGCTTTAACACTATTACAAGTAGGGTGGTCAGTCTGGACACTGTTACTCTACCGCCTAAACATGAAGCTGTGGTGAGGTCAAGACTGACCAGAGCTACGAATTCGCACGAAGGAGTCCTCGTGCCGGTGACACTGTTTGTACCTACATGTACCCATGTCCTGGCATTAGAGAGTGTGTTGGTGGATACGTCTCACGGAACGCTATACACAAGATTGTTTAACCCAGGCCACGACCCGATTAAAGTGAACCCCATATGGATATATTTGTTCCAGTAAAAGAATCGGTGGTGTTGTAAATGGCGCGAAAGGTTGAGAAGTTGAAAATGTCACCGAGCACTAGTATTTATCGGACCACATGTAAACGACCGTTGGTGTGTCAACCGCAGTACCGACGAATGTGTGCAGTATGAGCAGGTCTTAAGAAAGCATCAAACAACATTTGCAGACCCGAATGGTGAGATGGGAAGAACAACGCTAGGAAACACTCAATCAAATCAATGGACCCAGTGCCATTTAAGGAAGCTCCAAGGAGATTACCCTTGTACAAACGAGAAATCGTGGATAAGGAAATTGTCAAGTTGGAACAGCAAGGATTGATAGAGCAATCAGAGTGTCTATGGAGTTTCCATTAGTTTTGGTTCTTTCTAAAACGGCACAATTCATGGAGATTATGTGTGGATTACCGGCGACTTAACGAGAAAACTATTAGTCGAATCAATGATTATATTGACGCTTTGAGAGACGCTGTATGGTTTACATCTCTGGACCTTAATATGGCTTATCATCGAGTGGCTATGAATGAAGATGACAAAGAAAAGACCGCCTTCGCTACTCCACGTTATATAAGGTGATGGCGTTTGGCTTTACCAACGCTCCGGCCACGTTCTCCAGAATTATTGGGAAAGCACTGAGTGGTTTACAATGGAATATTACAGTGCTATATCTGGACGACATTATTGTGTACGGGAAGGATTTCAGACAAAATCTGGACAACTTGACAGCAGTCATGGAGAGGCTTGCGGCTGAAATACTAAAGTTTTATTATTTTTGTAGTAATGGTCGAATATATGCAGATTTCATTCTGTGTAGCCGCTGTTCTATATGCGTATCTAATTGACGTTCTTGCCCTATCAGAAGCATCCCCCGATGTCAATTAATACGTAAATAGTGAATTGTCTTCATCCTTACTTTAATTTAAATTGGTCAAGAATTAAGTATGGAGTTCATGCCAAGAATCACACTGCCAGACGTGTCAATTGAAACAAATCAGAAATATATAGGAGGGGTGTAGCTCCTGAACTCTAGCTACGGTTATATCCAACCAGTGACCCAAACCCTCCGCTATGACGTCACAAGTACCACGTGACCTGTCAGCTCATTACAACTCTCACTATTAAGGAGCGGTCACCTTTGATTGCCTAAATCTAGGTAACGGGACACTTCTGAACGCGCGTTGATGGATTATTTGTACAAAATGTAACACAATCTTGGTCACAATCATTTGAACTTTTATTTTGCTTCTGTCGGAGACAAAACTTGAAAGGTTGGGGGTTGTGTAATGTGGAAACATTTCCTCAATATATACAGTAGCATAGAGTTCGTATCTATTTTTTATAGTTAATACAGTTATAGTTCTGTTTGAATGTTAAATAAGTAAACTACGTGTATATATGAGTCAGTATATTAAATGTTGATGTGTATGAGATGTAGATGATGTTTCGGTATAACACCGTCGCGGTGATCCAGGAGGAAACGCTACAAGTGTATATCCTTCCTGAGTCGTAACACGGACGTAGATAGCCATCTAATTCCGTGGCTATATCAGTGTGTATCCCTTTTAAAATCAGATAAGCGAGACTTCACCACCAGAACCCCGTTACACACACAATTCTGGATCTGCGACGTGGATACTTATTTCGATTTAGAGAATCGATATTCTATCAAAACGAAACACACTGTTTTATTGCAAAGTATATAATAAAGTTGTATATTGATACATGTATTTTACAGTAAATGTGTTGATCTAGGAAGTATCATGAAATGAGATACATTTTAACACAGCACGTTATGTATGACCAGAGACATATAAGTACAGAATAGTCTCTGGTATGATATGCTGGTTAATCAAAATAATGATCATCATGTGCCATAAAACTATAAAACACGATGCAAAATAAGCATGTAAATCTACAGCGGTCGAACTGCATTGTCAAGGCGAACGGTTTTGAATTGTGTTGACGATACAGTTTTTGTTTGAAAAATTTGAGTGGAAATTAACTCCTTATAACTGACATAAACATTTTTGTGATGTCATGCTACAATGTTTATAAATATAAAGATGTATGGCGCACTTGTGATGAGAAGTAAAATAAAAATAAATATTTTGAAATGTTGACTATTGTATTACATGGCTACCTATTCGTATATTACTTAAACCTCTCATACATGGACTGTTATATTATTTAACTAAGTAAAAAAAACATCATTTTTCAAAGTAATAACTTACTTACTACTATGTATAAAAATATGTGAGTATACATACCTTTCACAAGACATCGGATGTGGTCACGTGTATCTACCAACGGTCTATAAGAAAGTAAGGTCAGAATTATTATGTTTTTATCTTAATCTTAATCATACCTCGTAACGGTAGGTGTCGCACATAAACAATCCTCAAATAAAACAAACTACCTCATTGTGCATAATAGTTAATATAACCCACTTAAATCGCCCTGTGCGGAAATCATTTCAAGAAAAAACTAAAATAAATAACGAAAATTTTCAATAAAACTAAAAATGTTATATACCCTTTGTGAACTAGGGACTCGTAGCAAAAACAACGTTATGTACTCGTAAACGTTAAGTACTTGTTGGTATCACTGAAGATATCGACAACAGTTATAAACAACATATTATCGATTGCACGTCTGTTCACTACCTAGTAGTTCGGAAATCCAGCAAACGAATTCTAGTTGCTCAGTCAAGCCATTATTTAAATGTTTCACAACCATACCATTTTAGTACCATTGAATCATGGCTGCGGTCGTATTGTGAACCTGCATACTCGAGAAATTGAGTAAATAGAATATGAATTTTAAAGATTCGTGAAGTCTTTTTATCAATCTTTTGTCAAAAACATTTCATCTTGCTTTTCTTGCTTTTCGACTCTTTACACTTCGATACCTCATACAAAACTAAGGGAACGCCTTTGCATTCTCATTACGAGCGCTTTCTTGTCCAAAAAAAACGGATGGCGATATGAATATATGGTTGTAAATTATACTGGAGCTTATTATGTGCAAAACACAACAAAGACCAAAATGAAATTAGTGAGTAAGAAGTGGTCAAATTGATTGAGTTCCAGGTTGACAATATCTTTATTGAGTTCAGTGGAAATGTATTCCAGGACAATGAAGGCCTTCCAAAGGGAACAAACAGTGCCTTCATTTTGTCGACTTGTTTTTGTTTTATATGAGGCTGAAATAGTTTTTTGAGCGTATTAGTACTGGTGTCAAAAACCAACCTAAGTCCTCTGATTTCACATTCAGATATATCGACAATGTACATTCTTAAAACAACAAGGAATTTATTGACCACGTCGATCCTATTTAACTCCTTCAGTTTAAAATCGAAGACACTACAGATTATGTTACTCAAGCTGCTTTCTTTGATCTTTACTTGTAATATGTCAAACAGGGACGGCTTACTACTAAGCTGTACGATACACGGGACGATTGCAACTTTTCGATCGTGAACTTTCCCGTTCTAGGTAGTAACATCCCTGCTTCCAAATCTACGTTACACGTCCGTTGTATTCTGTATTCAAGAGTTTGCTCTGAATACCATTACTTTCGTAATACATGTCGAGAGCTTATTGACAAACTTTCAAAACAGGATTGTCAGAGATGCAGGTTGATGGAGAATATGGACAACGTTTGTGGTCGCCATCAAGATCCCATCGGGAAATATGTTTTTTCGTTGTGTGACTTGCAGGTCAAAGTTTTTTGCTGATACCTATTTGAGTGGCTTGTGGTTTTAGTATCACTACACGACTTCTAAGTGTGAGGAGGTAACATTACTAAGATATGACCCAGATTACATGGCGGACGTCGTCGATGAAGCAGACTTATCCTTCCGGAACACTTGATTTATTCTCCTTGACCAGTTACATTGGTCTCTATATAAATATTTCCGTTGTTCATATCTTACCCTAGTTTAATTGATTTCTAGTTCAGATTGTGGTCTTGAAATGGCGTTTGGCGTATACGAGTTAACCGCAATTCATGGAAGAAATTCGTGTACTATCATAAGATATTTTTTGCCACGTAATAAATCATAGACATCAATAGCACATACAAAATGTTACATAAAAGATTCTTTACCAAGTACACACAAATATATGAATAAAATGAAATAACTAAATATCAAAAAAGAAGGTGACTTAAACAGCCCCCACCGGCAATCTCTCTGGTGACTTTTATTAAGAATCTTTGAATTTGGTGTGTTTTTAAAAGGAAATATATATTACATATGTAGTTATATTTACTAGCAATAATATTAAAATTATGAAACAATTGAGTAAGAAAGAAGCCATGATATTGCAGTATACAAATATTTAACTTAAACCTGTGAATAGCACATAAAAGTTTGAAGGTATAGGTGTCCACTAAACGGTTATCCCATACAACATATTTTGGGAAATGTTAATTGATAATTTACAGTCTATACGTTACAAAATAATGTTTTGGCTTCCTGCATCGACACACTGTATTTTTAAAATACGTACCTCCTCTCTTTCCTCTCAAAGCCTACCTTTGTAATTTAGTCACGATGCTCAAACTCAGATCTGCTATTTCTCTCGTTACATCAACCACTTCTTTCAGTGCATACTGCATGATTTGTGAAAGCTGAAACCAATACAAAAGTTTGATAACGCATTTAGATGAGACTCATACATTAACTCGATAGAAGTCTACTGTCAAATTTGTATTGGAAATGGCTAGTGTACATCTTTAATACAATATTCGAAACCTTTATACCAGAAACCATTCGGCATTTAGCAATATATTTAAACTCATTTTTACGCAACAGGTAAAAACTGTGTCATACATTTTCGCTCTGAAATATCATACCAAATATTGGAATAAAGAATAATCAAGATTATGAAACAAACACGATAGAAAAGAGGAATGGAACATTTTAACCACAACTTTCAATATACCTCATCAGATGATGTTTGCGCCATTCTGCATCGAATCCAGTATTTGTAACCTAAGAAGAAGGCAGGATATAAAATTCAGAATACGATTCTTCAGTTTGTTGTCAATAATAAAAGCAAAAGTTGAATTGAAAACTCGACTCTGAACCGGTGACAACAGCTCACTAAGCCACATTACAAATCATAGAGACATGTTGCCCAATTGCACTCTGTTACTGCTTGCAGTCAGGGGAGGGGTGGTAATATGTTTTCCCATTCCACTCATTGAAGGCTCAGCTGGGGTGGCCCCCTATCAACTCTGTTAATCTTGACTTTACTGATTCGGCCAACTCTGGCTTAGTGAGTTGTTTTCAGCGGTTAAGAGTCGACATTTACACTCTTTGCTTGACAAATGACAAAGACGTTTTCGAAAGCTCGCAAACTAAGTTTTTTTTATTCCTGTTTGTGTTTAAAACAAACTTAGCCTTTAGGATATGATATTGTTTTTGATTTCAGAAAATCACCATTACTGATATAATGTCTACACTAGAACACTTAAGTACAATACCATTGAAATCAAGTATATTGATATATTGTTATCGTAACATTCAATAACTATGACACCCAACGTCTTTTTTCATGTCGGGTATACAACTTTGTCATTTTTATGCAGTTCTAAATACACCATGGCTATAAATAGCTTCACAAAAATTGTGTTCCCACTAGTAAGTAACTATATATATAGGTAGGATAAATACATTGTACATGGTAAGAGTGTATTTGCATATTTCATGAATGCTTGGTTTCGTGTAATATTTGAAACAAAAACCAATAAAGAGACGACCTTATCATAATACTCCCCGTTTGAATTAGTTTTAGATATTTTTATTGGCAAACTTAATCCATGTAACTCGTATAATATTTTGGTAAACGTCAAAGCAAGAAATTGATAACACAATATTCCTTCGTTAGCTCTCCGTATATTTGATTGCAAGATATCTCTAATTACGGTTAAACTTATCACATCCAATTAGGGAATCCTCGCAATGTAGTGAAAACGTACTTACGTGCTGGTTGATACACGCAGGCTGTATCCTTTAGCTGTTTACTTGTTCATTGTAGATACGTGATACACATCCTGCTTGATAATAGAGGTTACCGCAAGACTGCATTTTTACAACTTTAACAGAGTCAAAATATCAGCATGCCATCTACGTTTAGAAGTTTATCACATATACATATCATCATTCTATTTCTTGTCTCTGAAGCAAACACGCGTAAAGAATACCCTCAGAGTATGCTCATGTATGGCGTACACACGCGTGCAGGATACCCTCAGAGCATGCCCACTCATAAGGAAGTGTACATTAGAACACACACAAACTGTGACGATCAAATTGATGTTAAACAACTATTTATAGAACACAGATTGTTAAATAACAGCGGTGTATACATTTTGTAAAAAACAATTCCTCTAGCTCTGTTATAATGTATTGCTGCCAATTTCTCAAAAGGGAAATTAATAAATATTGCTTTACGATTTTATCAAGATATGCCGTTTTATTCAAAAATAAATAAAATCAAGTGAAACAAGTGTAGGTTTCTTTGCACACGAATGTTTTCTCACGCAGAAAACACAATCAACGAAATGTTACTTCTCTTTATTTTGTAGGTAACTTTTTGAAACGCATATATTATCGGATCGGATTTTTAAATGGAATGTCCAGTACAAACGAGTATCAGATTCCTCGTACTTTTGATGAGGTCATATTTGTCGGCCTTTTGTAAACAATTAATACTTTAGCTTGATTATTCCAGTCTTTGAAGACAATTCCTGGATCACGGTATTTACCGTAGATGAGAGCTATGTTGTCTGTGCGATAGCTTACTACAGGCATTATAAAGAAAGTTGACCAAATATCAATGACTCTGACATTTACACACAACACACCAAAAAAGCATTGGTCTCCGCACAAATGAGCCATTCGGTACAATTGGTAGATCAATTATATTAATTTCAGTCTTACAGTGACCGTTAGACTATAAAGAATGGTTTTGGCTCTCCAAAGTAACAGAATAGGTAAATAATACTTAGATGAGCACCAGAGTTTTTTCTGGCCTGTGCCTGACCGAGACAGCTGATATCGTATGACCGTTATGAATACAAAACTGGACGTTAGGTATTTGTTAATTTCATTCGTGTTGGTTCCCCGGTTGAGGAAAACAACAGGCCAGGTACATGTACAAAGTGTTTATCTTTACCTGTACTTAGAACCATGTCCATATGTGGAGAAATTTTTTATGTGTCATTTAAAAACACCGAAAACTTCATCTCTAAATTTAAGAAAACATACATGTAGATAGATATAAAGAAAATCTTAAAGCTGTAGCTAGATTATAGAAACATACCTAAAGCAATAGACCCCAAGAGAAGAAATAGCTCACCTGAGTATATATCATACCAGCTTATCAAAGGAGTACAAGAACTACAAGTTGATTAAAGGACTACATGGAAACCTTTGGGTCGGTAAGATACCAAGAATATGAGTGTATTCTTTATGTCTAGCAACTTTGTAAATGGTTATGGCATGGGGATCTCACGGTTTGCATGTAATGACCCAATGAGGTAGTCTCCAGGAGTAGGTCTGGACCTCTGGGCCAATTCTGGTAACATGCATGTTTTCTTCTCTTCATGTCTAGCAATTGTATATTTGGTTAAAGGGTGAGGATACAAAATTCCCTACATTTCTTTTGAAGGAGAATGATTTCAAATATTAAGCTGTATGTCCCCTATTGGGCCCCAACCCTCAGCCTCAAAGGGGGGATGGGGTCACGTCCTCAGTTTATACAAATTACGTTTTTGTCGAAAGATATTCTGGAACAAATTCGGTAAAAATCACTCTATTGGATGAAAGAAGAAGAAGTTTGAACATTTACCTTTTACCCCCTTTGTTTGGCCCCGCCCCTCTGCCCCCTGGGGGGGGGGGGCATACCCTCAATTTTTACTAAATTGAATCCGATTCGATAGAGCTCGGTGGGTGTATGATGACGGTCAATGAGTACAGATAATAGTGGTCAGTACGGAGGAAGTATAGAGAGTCAGGTTGTCTCCCATCACCCTGTAATGGATACTCTTACAGGTCCGTAGGGAAAAAAACAACCAAGATGTGGTCTATGGTGATGTGTTTTCCCAACCCATATGTTCGGAATTCTGGGATGATGAGGAGACTGAGGAGGAGAGAGAGGCTGGGAAATGCGTCCCTTGTAAACGTGACTCTGTCCAAGGTCGTGAATTCCTAAAGATTAAAGTTGGTGATGCTGGTGTAAAGAAAAAAAAGGAGAATAAAAAGGTAAAAGACTCTCTGTAATGAACTTTAACTTGTTGTTTTTCTAATGTTTACGTTTTTATCAGTAAATGTAAACGGACTAAGAGATGCTGTTAAAGTTAGAAATGTATTTGAGTAATTTCAGTATAATAATTATAACGTTGTATTGTTACAGGAAACATTTTGGGATGATGCGTTCGTCAATCCAATAAGCTATGTGGCAAGGTAAGATTGTTGTTGATGATAGTAATTACCACAGATAAGGTGTAACTATTCTAATATCTAATGATTCGAAAAATGGCTATTTGATTTTGATTGGTACGATGGAAGAGTTTAATGTATTAGGATAAAAAGTGAAGATATTAAATGGACTGTAGTAAATATATATGCACCTAATGACGTGTGTGATAAAAAGGTATTTTTTGAGCATTTAAAAGATTGGATTGCATCTTTTTCAGTCAACCTAGTTACATGGGATGATTTTAATACTACTCTCTCTCTACACTAGATCGTACAGGTATTACTGCACATCATATAAATCCGTGTGTATCTGCTTAGAATGGTCTAATGTTTACATGTAATGTTAATGATGTTTGGAGAAGTAGATATAAAGACTGTGCTGGGGTTTTTTTCGTAAAAGGGTTAGTAATGGTACTTTATCACAAAGTATACATTATTTTTAGTTTCTAAAGAGCTAAGTTCTTTTGTACAGAACGTTTACTTTAATGATGCATCTTTCTGTGATCATTGCTTTGTAGTAATGAAAAACTGTGGTCGTGGAAGTAGAGGTCCAGATATTTGGATTTTTAATAATTGTTTTTTGTTAGAATATGATTTTAATACAAAAATAAAGTCTATAATTAACGGTGTTAAGAAGAGTAATTTATAAATGGATGACCCGAAGGTTTGGTGAGATAATTTGAAATACAAAATAAAGAGATTTCCCCATCAGGTGTATGGAAATGAAAATAGTAAACATCGGATGTCTGAGTTTTATAAGATACAGAACAAGCTACAAAGCCTTTCTTGTGGTATAGCTAATGGTAAACCTTGTGGTATAGCTAATGGTAAACCTTGTGGTATAGCTAATGGTAAACCGTTTGATTGCAATAAATATGAAGAACTGCGACAAAGTTTAGAAAAGTTTGAAAAAGAAAAATGTAATGGTGCTATTTTAAGATCAAAAGTCAAATGGGCTGTAGATGGCGATAAAATACCAGTTATTTTTTTAAAACTAGAGAAATATAGACAAAGTTGCAACAATATAAAATGTTTACATGTAGCGGGGTGGTTTCACAAATAACCAAGAGTTCTTTTCGATTCATATTTATTTCCCAGCAGTGACAAACATGGTTCAACATTCCTAGATATATATTTATAGATATATCGTCACTCTGTAAGCAAACACAAAGACTACGTTTAACACAATGCTTCACAAGTACACTACATACAGTGTACAACAAAGAGACATAACTCTTACAAACTAACTGCTGCCTTCTACTTTATACTGTTATACTTATACAGCATACATGGCAATTATAAATATTTTACTATTATCATTTTTTCAATTATACATCTTTATTTTCATTTAATTAATGTACATACCAATATCAGAACAGAGTCCAGGCCATATGTTACTTATACAGATGTTAATGGGACTACTGTACAGCTACGTCCCAGGACTACTCGGGATAGTTACGCTTGTTTCATTCGCTACTGCTTTAAAAGTCCCAAATCATCGCGATATTGGTCAGAGATTTTTCAAAATGTTTGTCTTCCACAGGTTTTTTCAATTATGTATATGCCATTTCTACCTTTTGATATAATTGATGTTCATTATCGTATTGCACATAACTCCATATTTACGATGGAGAAGTTAAAGAAAATTGGCAAAGTAGATAGCGATACATGTCTGTTGTGCGATTCTGAGACGGAAACTTTACTGCATTTGTTTGTAGATTGTTCAGAACTTTCTGATTTTTTGGCGTATATCAATACGTTAACAAAGAAACTTTTTTCAGATGCTGATCAGAGTTACCTTTCTGATTTTTCTCTCGGAAAACTTATACTTCTGGGCTATAACAGGAAGATTAAACATACGAATGCTTTTTTCATCAACTTCTTTCTAGGAGTAGTGCGTTTTTGCGTTCTTAAAAGGCGTAATCTGGTGGTAAATAAAATG
>JAUMHH010206896.1:0-12998 GCA_032359455.1 Chlamys rubida
GGGGACAGAACCCAAAGCCTTCCTCACAGGGGCGAACGCTCAACAAATGGCCAAAAGTGAGGCATTGTCAAGGGAGATCGTGCCTCGCTGGATGTTTACACAAGAACACCGTTGTTGATTATATTAAGTATTTCAGGTTATTCTGTGTCATTATCATAAAAGTCCCAAACGGTATGGTTTTCTTTTCAAAAATAATTTATCAAAGCTATAGTCATGTCAAAAAAGTAGTTTCCAACGCGTCAGTTTTTGGCAGTGATACAGGGATGGTGAACCTCCCAGTCGATTTGTCCACGACCACCTGTTATAAAGTTCTATCAATATATCGATCTGATTGGTCACTGCCCTGAACACTGCACTCTTTAATAGGCTAAATGATCGATGGCACCGTTTGGTCTGCTAATCCACCGAGTCCGGTGAATCTGTCGTTATCGATGCAGCAGATCCTGGTCAATACAGCTCTTGTTCTCTCTCACAGGGATGCTTAACTGTTACAAGTACCATATTGTCTGATACGGTAGACTCTATCATGTTGTGATGTGTTTTATTCGTTAAATCTGATATTTTTTTACGTTCAATATTTTCTAAAGGTAAAATCGTGCATGTAAATGATCTCGAATATTTTCAGTTTTGGCTATCAAACACACCTTCAGGAACGCCGGAGATCCTCCATTTTTGACAATAATAAAAGCATTTTATGCCGCCATAAATTAATGTGATCCATCTCACAAATCAATAATTGCGTGAAAGATGAAATACATTTGTACGTAAACAAAAATAAAATCAGTGTTTGTTGTTTCTTTGATAAAGCACGCGTACTCATTTACACCTGGTCACATGGCGATTGTCAATGAGAATATTAATGACAAAATAAACAGCCCCAGTGCATAAATTTCGCTAGGATTTAATTGAAAAAAGGGATATGCGTTGATGAGATATTTACTAATTCATAAAGCAACAGTATACGATCCTTATCAGGTCGTTTCAGTAAACCCCCACTGATTGGTCAGGCGTATATAAAATCCCAGGTGTCCATCAACACCTCTTTGTCCGAAGCTGCCCGATTATTTACCAATAAACGCCGTCCTTCGAATGTGTGTAATACAATTATGTTTGATGACCTATGGGCAGTATCCATTTAAACCTGTGAACAATCTTGCATATGTACGTGTACAAAACTGACCCCCGATGTCAGTATTCATAACACTTATATGGAATAATTTGTGCTAACTATATATTTGTGGAGTTCAAGCTCAACCTGTTGACCCATATAAACATTAATTGACATAATAATTCGGATTAAAAACCTGGAAACTAAGACGGAACATTTGGATATTGTTATAAATGCTGCTGATGGTGCTTTGATACCAAAAGTAACAACCACTCTATAGGTGTCTACATACGATATACCTGAGATTTCATTTCGGATTTTCCACCTGCAAATGTTCCCACGAGGGAGTACGTGAATGTTGTAATATAAATGACGAGGCTATATAGTACGTTACATGTAGTTGCACTTCCATGATATCTATGACTGATATACCTGTTAGTATACAGTAGATAGATTCCAATACATACCTGGATTTTCTTATTGAGGATGAGGTTAAAGGTGTAACAGGTATATCCTTTACCTGTCTAATTCTGGATTAGTCGTGACTGTATTTCTGGATTAGTTTGGATTGTATCTATGGATCACGTATGTCTGATTCTCTGGATTGATTAAGATTGCATGTCTGGATCAGTTATAACTGTATTTCTGGATCAGTTATAACTGTAGTTCTGGATCAGTTATAACTGTAGTTCTGGATCAGTTATAACTGTATTTCTTGATCAGTTATAACTGTATTTCTGGATTGACAAGAATTGTATTCCTGATTGACAAGGATTGTATTTCTGGATTGAGAAGGATTGTATTTCTAATTGACAAGAATTGTATTTCTGGATTGACAAGGATTGTATTTCCTGATTACGAAGGATTGTATTTCTGGATTGACAAGGATTGTATTTCTGGATTGACAAGAATTGTATTCCTGATTGACAAGGATTGTATATCTAGATTGAGAAGGATTGTATTTCTAGATTGCGAAGGATTGTATTTCAAGATTGCTAAGGATTGTATTTCCTGATTGCGATTGCAAAGGATTGTATTTCCTGATTACGAAGGATTGTATTTCTAGATTGCAGTGTAGTTATAATTGTATTCCTGGATTGCCATTGGTCATATATTTGGATTATACTTCATTGTATTTTTGGTTTACCTATTTGCATTTTCTTCAACTGCATAAAGCAACAGTAGGTTCCGAAAATAGAACATATGTTTCTTGCATACTGATTAGAGTATGTTCTAAGGTGCGGATGAGGTAACTATAGGATTCACCTGTTTTTCACCTGTGACTTTTGGATTACCTATCTGTATACGGCAGCAATGCGTCAAGTGACTTACAAGGTCCCGGCCGATATTTTGGTGAGTACTTCCGGTTTTGAGATCCAACTCAGAAACGGTGAATAATGTCTATATATGAATTTGTAAATCTTACCAAGCTAACTGCAGATTTCAGGATGATTATAGATATAAATGCTACGTGAATAACACTAAAGTCGACCTTTAGATTGATATATTAGCGGTCGTAATGAAGCGGAATTGGAATAGGTCAATCGCCGGCGACCAGGTGGCTCCATTGGTAGAGCGCCCGTCTAGAGTTCGGTGGGTCTGTAGAAGCTGCAGAATTTACTGCTTGAACATGTCAGAAGACAGGAGGGGGGACAAATGACCCCTCTCCTCCACAAGTTACAGCATGGATTGTACTTCATGCAAAATAGGCCCTCCCTTCCACAAGTTACAGCCAGGATTGTACTTCATGCAAAATAGGCCCTCCCCTCCACAAGTTACAGCATGGATTGTACTTCATGCAAAATAGGCCCTCCACAAGTTACAGCATGGATTGTACTTCATGCAAAATAGGCCCTCCCCTCCACAAGTTACAGCTAGGATTGTACTTCATGCATTCAGAACGTACAAGAATTTTCTTTTTAACTTAAACTCTGTCGTAATTCTCAGTTTCCTGCACATCAGTAAAATAAATTCCCAACTTGCATGCTGTTTCCTTTAAGCAGAACTATTAAAAAAAACATTGACGATTACAAAAAAACATCTGCTCCACGTGCTACTTGTAAGTTGAGAAGTTTGTTTTTCTCTTCTACTGTTGTCATAGCGGTGTGGGAGTAAAGTCGGGTTATATGTAATTTATACCTAGCAAGGCCATATCGTCTGTCAGTTCGAACCGACAAATAATTGTTCGTAAAGACCAAAACGGTACTTTTGTGGTCTTCGATTTACTTTTCCGGATGAACATGTACTTAAACCATTCCACTATATTGATTTAGTATCATCTCTTAAAATACATTTTTAATTTACATTCGTAAACACACGCATCAATCAACGGCTGGAATAACGTCTCCAACACAGCCTCCGCAGCTGGTTTAACCTTTAAATGAATAAGAAGTGTCGCTTACGGAGGAAATGAAATGATATATATATTGTAAGACCCTTTGATAAATATCTTTGTTTTGTCAAATCGAAGGGGCGGCGGTGGCCAAGTTGTCATTGCGTCTGACATTCTGCTACGTGTACCACTACAATGTAGTCCTCCACCACTGGGTCGCGAGTTCGAGACCTACGTATAGGGCAATTGCTGACCGTAGTTCGGTGTTTTTTCTCCGGGAACTCCGACTATCCTCCACCACCGAAACCTGACACGTCCTTAAATGACCATTACTGTTAATAGGACGTAAAACACAAACAAACCAAACAT
The DNA here is from genome assembly GCA_032359455.1 of Chlamys rubida. NCBI lineage: Eukaryota > Metazoa > Mollusca > Bivalvia > Pectinida > Pectinidae > Chlamys > Chlamys rubida. Next base: position 3,810 of record JAUMHH010206896.1, read on the forward strand.
ATTTATCAAATCGATAAGTTTTTACATTATGTTGAGATCCGTGTAATTTTTGCTACTGAAGAAAGCGATGTATTACATCCTTCACCGACAACATTACGAAGATTTACCCAGCGGGTATTGCTCGATTAACCCTTTCACCACTGTAGACCATAATGGACCACTCCATATCAATGCATGGTAGAGTCTACTAAAGTTACATGGGGGTGAAAGGGTTAAGGATCCCTGGCCCTCGGCACTGTGGTTTTTCGTATATACATGTATAGTAACCTCCCTTCACTTCCCTTTTAAAATATTCCGTCTTTTCGTATTGCAGAGTTATCTGATCTTGTGAGCAGGTATTGATTGTTACGTCATAACTTTATGTTAGAAAATTACGTCGTTTTCTCAAAAAAAATTATGACGTTACTCTCACAAACAAATGACGTAACACTCAATACCTGCTCACAAGAGCAGATAACTCTACAATACGAATAATTGATAAAGGACACTCCGTTGACTAGTTAGCTCACTTGGTTAGAGGGACAGTGATGAAACAGTCTTGGGTTCAGGGTTCGAAGCCAGGTATAGATCGCTAGAATCTTTCACACTCAGACAACTGTTGTTGATTATATTTTATTTATTTCATCCATACTAGTTTTCATAAAAGTCGCGTGAGGTATGTTTTTTTCAGAAATGAGCTGTCAAAACTAACGTCATTCCTGTAAAAAAAACAATGTCCAATGCGTGGTCAAGGTTTTTGGCAGTGGTTTGGGGATCTTGAACATTTTGATATGTTTAAATCTGTACAAGTTCTTTGAAGTGTTGTTCATACGATATATATATATTAAGTCTTTCTTTTCTTTATGTACTTTGCTTTCAAAATTATTATTTAAAAGGATGACAACACCTTGTGAGTTATATTTAAACGAACTGAAGTAGCTAGTATACCCCCACTCATTTTTAATTATATCTTCATGATCTTTCGTAAAAATATGTGGTGTCATGAAGCTCCAATGTTATTCTTCGTCATACAATAATCAACGAGACTTTATTAAACGCTGTCCTATAGCATACACAATATTGACTTATGGTGTTGTTGGTCAATAATACGAAACTACCGACAAACTGTGTAACTTGACTCCTGCCATGCCGCCGGAAAGTAATGATGAAGTACCGTCGGTTACAACATCGATCGATACATTAACGGATAGCCGGGTGAACAAGGAGTCGATATGACATTAATACACAATAAACTAGTTTGGTATGAACAGCTGGCTGAAAATATCCCCCTGGGAATCCATATATAGCTTTTGGGTTCAAGTCGGCGCATTCGAATCAGATGACAAAATATATTTACAGTGCATTCGATTGCAATCATAAAAGCGGGTGGATGCCAAGCGGTGTGAAATTGATTATTGCGATCCGTTTCAGACAGAACGATTTTATCTTCTTGTGTTTATGGCTTGCTTTTTTTTAAAAAGAGAAATGATTCGGTCATGCGAAGTATTATTCCTTATAATGTGCGCAATACGTTCGATCTCGTGTACACAGGTATTGACGTGACTGAGGGAGATACGAGTCGAAGTACTTACACATCAGAATCTCATCAATCCGTACTATGATAATCCTATTGGATAATTAACAATTGCAATTTTGTTACTCTAGAAAGCTTGTTAAATATCACAACATCAGCACTTTAGAGGTGAATGAGTAAAAACAGAAAAGCAAACCTGCACTGATATGGAATTTGTGTAACAATTGAAATAATGGTGGCCGTGTTTCATCAATTGGGGCGGAGGACACATGCACTTTCGTGATTTGATTTTTTTTTTTTTGTTCAAATTTTTGTTGTCACATTCAAAACATACAAAAATATGTAATTGACGTAACGTCCATCCTTCCTGTCGGTGATGTAAAGACTATACATGTTGTACAATGGAACCTACTGCTCGATTCTCACGAGGAGATTAGTGTGGGAACTCCTGTGGTATTAGTAATTGTTTAATTCCTATTTATTTACATGGGGACCAGATAACGACCAAAATAGACCTTTTGTACCCGATGCAATATTTGAAATACGTTTATTTTATATTCGTTTTACTCCTTTTTTCCTGTCCCATAACTGGCATTTTTGTAGGTTTTGGTTTTGGTGGTGAGCGTTCCCCCAACCGATGGAGCTCATGTTTTTTCAAATTTACCCTGACTGAGACAAATCAAAGTCCTAAAATTAGTACTTATTGGTCTTTGATTGCTTTTTATTTTTTTAAGGAAACCCGTATCACTGAAAAAAGCATACCTTGCGGGATGTAACAAAACATAATTAACAACTGTGTTCTGACAGTAAAATTTGAACCGGGCTAGACCCAGATTCGAACCCTAAACTTCAGATTGTATAACCATCGCTGTAACCGATTGAGCTTTCAGTTCGACGGAAGTGACGTCCTGGTCCAAATGTAATGCAGTGTTATATCTTAACGGAAGTTAAAGGGAGGTTACTGTTTATAGTGAAAACGGAAAAGCAGTGGGACAGGAATCCTTAAAATTGGTAGGGCGTAAGTGTGATACTTCCGCGTGTCCAGGTTATGGCACTTCAGTGAGATTGCACTTTAAAATCATGTCCTTTTACCCATCAACACTCTTGAGGCTTTTATGCAACAATTTATTCCAAGGAGCGCGTTAGCTTCGTACTTCATGATAATCTGACATGGCAATTAAAAGGAAAAAAGGTGTATTTTATTGTTACAATCTTAGTATCAACCAACGAATTGAAAGGATTCCCGTTGCTGCTGTAAGTGCAGGCTAAATCGTAAAATCCAAAGGATTTGAGGGTGATTGCTTGAATGGCGCGCTAAAGAGTCTCGTACCTCAGCCAACACTGTAAACGCGCACTGGAAACTGTTTTTCAAGCACTAATACGGCTTTTTAGTCGTTTTTGAAAAGAAAGCCCATTCATTGCGGGACTTAAATGAAAAAAATATATAAAAAGGTGAAATAAACGAAATATATCCCTGAGAGTAAAAAGTCATCGCGGCTAGACCAAGATTCGAACCCTGGACTTCAAGTGTGAAGCTGTCGCTCTTACCGACTGAGCTACCTCCTGGTCAACGGAGGTGTCCTGGCCCAACTGCGCTACAATTTATTCAAAACGAAACGAAGGGGAGGTTACTGTATATATGATAAACTGGAGTGTATTGGGATGATAAACTGGAGTGTATTGGGATGATAAACTGGAGTGTATTGGGATGATAAACTGGAGTGTGTTGGGATGATAATCTGGAGTGTATTGGGACAGGGATCCTGTTAAGTGAAGCCGGTTACAGGCGAAACATAAAAAAAACTGACCAGGGATAAGATGACGTCTAAACCAAGGATGTGTAAATTTGTTGTACAGTTTAAATGCATGTGTATACGTATATGATTATTGGGTAAATTTATATTTTATAAGCTGAAAATTAAATCATCATAAGGTTGACTTGTTCATGCTTTCTACATATCATTAAAATCTGTCTTTGTATGTCATATCATTGAAAAGTAGTCACCCTTTTTTGTTTTAAATGATTTTATTAACTGTATTGACTGTTTTATAGGGGACTATCTCCCTTTGTTAGAGCATATTTCAATTAACTGAATAACCGGAAGTAGATATAACTTGTATTCTTCCTTCATGTTTCACTTGGGAGTTTCCCGGCTGGGTAAGAACATTTTTCATATAACTGAAGAACCGGAAGTAGGTGTGGCTGCTAATCTACATTCTTGTTTCACTAAAGAGTTTCCTTGCTGTTTATGAACATATTTCAAATTACTGAAGAACCGGAAGTAGAAATGGCTCATCATCATAATATCTGATTCACTTAAGAGCTTTCCTGCTGTGTAAGAACATAATTTAAATTACTGAAGAAACATAAGTAGATATGGTTCGTAATCATTATTTATGTTTCACAAGGGAGTTTCCCCTTTGTGTAAAACCGGAAGTAGAAACATACATTTTGTAATATCCACTTTCTGCTTGTCTTTAAGTATTCTTATCCTTTTATGTCGTTACAGTTATTCTTAAATTATCATTTACTATTTTCCGGAAGTCTGATGCACTTTTTAAAACGAACATAACAATAACCTATATCTACCTGTTGACTGGCTTTGATCCTTTTAGAAATGACAAGCAGATTTTGTTCACATAAACTGACATACGATGACCGTTTCATTAGACGATCTTCCCAAACACCTGCCTACCAGACCAATTAAAATCCTACCCCAGACACTCATTAAATCTTACGTCACTCCACGACAGAAAAACTCGAGATTACATTGGTTAAGGAGAGTAATAACGTCTGGGTTCGTCCGGTAATCCTTTATCGTAAATACGTTACCGTCCTCGCACCAGTACTAAACTAAGACAGATGTTTATTGACAGCGTGGGGGTATCTCAAAAGATATCACTTAGTCTGGTGGGTTTACGATAGGACCTGCTTTGGTTATGTTAATTAGCTTACAAATGCATAAAGCTGAAAAATATTAATTAATTTCAACATATTTTATTGACAAAATATAAGTCCTCTCCTTACAGCTACATCCGGTGGTGAACATATTGTTTACATATATTAAAGACATTGACATTTTTCATAAGATTAGATACATAAAGGGGAAGTAACTCCACCAAAGCAGATTATATAATAGTGATGTGTAAAGATAGTTGCCCTTAACTTAAGGACTAGTAATAAACAAGTTTTGCGAGAAGACATATTTTCGTTAGCTATAGCTACACTTTTTCCATATATTTTATGGAAATATTCAAATCATATATATTTGATAAATTTGGCTTTATCTCCCCAAAAGATACGGGCCATACAAAGGCCATATGTCACATATTGGCCATCCACTAACGAAGTTCAAAAGCCAATTCCAGCAAATAGATATTTTGGTTTACCGGTAGGGTCACACCAACTCTAGGACATATTATGACTGTTTGTACATTTTTTTACACGTTTATACCCCAAAATACCCTGAAAAGTATTGATTTAGTAGGTTTTTTACCCAGAATAAAAATAACTCAGTTGTTAGCATTTTGTTCGTATTTAAATGAAGCAATACTAGCACCACACGGATTAGTCATATTAATAAACAATGATAAACGGTTATGACTAGTCAACATGCATTAGCTGATTATTTTGTGACTGATAATTAAAAAAGAGCATAGTTCTTAATTAATGCTTAAGCATGTTGTAAAAGTGAATACATGTAAGAAGAGAAATATTGCGATCAAATTATCCGTATTTGTCTAAAACGTTTGCATGTTTAACTGAAACAGGATTATGCGTCATATGTTCTCATATTAATAACCATTGTTTATCGATTATTAGCAAATTTGTTTCGCTACGGACACTTAGGTGTAGTGTTCGTATTAATTTTCATCGGCTATTTGTAACCAAGCTACGGATTGGCTGATTGCCAACCATTTGTCATTTGAGCCGCCACATCCTGTCTACAAGCCAGAACTACCACAAACCGGATGTCAGTCATTGCGCATGATCGTTAATCAACTAGTGTCCGGCCTTCCATACGAATCTATCAATAGCCGACACGACTTTCTCATTGTATATCGACGGAATTCGTAGACCAATAATGAAAATATATTCATGTCGATTCAATTTCCCGAAATGAGCGGAAAATGATGACGAAGAAGACATATTCCATGGACGGTTGTCAATGTAATGGTCTATTAACGCTGTTGGAAGTCAGATCTACACAGGAGTATGAAGTATGCTGGGATATATCCTGATACAACAGAGGTTTATTTGTAAAAGACATTCGAGACTGACAATATGACTGCACTTTAGTCCTCTTACCTTTCCAAGTTTAAACTTCCGTCTTATCTTCTAATTAAATAGTATCCAGAACTTATGATAGTTCCCTGTGCAGAATCGGGGAAAGAATAAACCTAGCAGTATCCCTCTGTGTGTCGTAAGAGGCGACTAAGGTGGGCCCTCTGTGTGTCGTAAGAGGCGACTAAGGTGGGCCCTCTGTGTGTCGTAAGAGGCGACTAAGGTGGGCCCTCTGCCAATAAAATTGATCTTATCCACACGGTCAGCCTGATCAAATCTTCACGGCTTATCAATAACGTTTACAAAATGAAATAGATCAAATTTACAAAATTAAACTGATCAAATCAGTACAACGAAATTGATCAAATCCACAAAATAAAACTGATCAAATCCACCACACAATGAAATAAATCTCAACCACGAAACGAAATTGATCGAATAAACACGAAAAATTGAAAACATCCACACAATGAAAATAATTAATTAACGTAAAAGATTGATTACAACTGTACATCCAACCAATTTATGAATGAAGCCCATGTCATGAAATTGATCACATGAACGCGCTGAAAAGGATAACACCAATAACTACAGATTATTAAATCGATTATTCTTGTTTGAAGTATCTCGCGTTTTATTCCATGTTGTTTTAATATCACTCCATAAATTGGAAATTCACATCCAATACACACACAATTCCTCATCAACAATCTCAGGTGTCGGCAAATTGATATTTTTTTTTTCATTTGATGATCTACGTCTCATAAACGTGTTAATATCACCAGAAGATTTGGAGTTTGCGCATTAAAGAGAATAATGGGAGCTTTTCATCATTATTAAATGAAAGAATTCTTTCGCAATAAATCTCTGAATTATTTTCTCTGGGAGCTGCTGCACATTTTCTCCAATTGTTACACGCTAACGAGTTATGTATAGATAACACTATCACCAGGACATTGTTGTTTATTTAATGCAAGCAGAGGACCACTCATAATACGTCATCAACACATAAAAAACAATCACTCTGTTTGTTTAAATTAAATGACAGTATTTTGACATCAACCACCACGGCACGTATATTGCCTTCCCATGCTACTGGTAATTATCAGAAGTTGACCCACGTGTCAGGTTAACTCATTCACCCCTGAAGACACATTTGAGCTCTTCCAATTCAAAGGTTGGAATAGTTTATTATGAAATTTCAGGGGTGACTGAGTTAAACAACGGATTCCGCACGTTTAAATATCAATTGATTTATATTTGGACAAAACTTTAATTAATTTTTCCGTCAAATGTATTAAATTTATTTAAAACATTAAAAAAAAGAGAAAAAAAAAGTACACGCAATTCGAATCATTCAGGGAAAATCTTAAGGCATCATCTGTAAAAAAAATATACATCAAACCCTTTGTTTCGGTCATACCTCAAAAATTTTCTGAAGAAACAATATCACAGAATCAGCTACATCCGGTATAGAAAGATAAGGCACTTCAAGCATTCAGGAAAAGCATAAGCAACACACCAAAATATCCTTGCACAGTATGTGCCAGAATACTATTCAAGAACAAAGTGAACCTATGCAAACGTGCCAAATACATGGTAAATGGAGTTCTTCTTGATATTGCAAATACTTGTTTGTCTGGCAACTTCTTGTACAACTCTCAGGAATGAATATGTAAAACGTGTGACAGACACCTGTGTGCCGGACGCATGCCACCCCAAGCTGTAGCCAATGGACTTGAGCTGAAGCCCATACCTCAAACCCTCAAGAAGCTAAATAGACTGGAGAGACAACTTCTAGCAATGCGCATTCCGTTCATGAAACTTCTGTCACTTCCATGAAGAGGTCAGCGAGGTGTCAAAGGACAGGTTGTCAATATCCCATCCAATCTCAGCAGTGTCACCACAACCCTGCCTATAACCATAGACAGTGCCCAGATGGCGAAGGTGAAACTAAAACGCAAACTGTCATACAAAGGTTATCATCAGTATGAATGGGTGAATCCCAACAATGTGATGGAGGGCATCAAATACCTGGTTGATAATAATTCTTGGTATTCTGGTCTCACAGTCAACAATGAATGTTTTGATGAAGACAACGACTCGGACTTGGTTTCGTCAGAGAAGCCAGAACTTGATAGTGACAGTGAGGACATCAACCAGACTGGAGATTCAAACAGTGCACAACACGGAAAGAAAGACAACCTGCAGCCACATACCGTGGAAACTTGCTCTCAGCCCCTAGATTTGGGACATGAATATTTGGACACCAACAACAAAGTTTTTTGTGTGGCCCCCGGGGGAAACTAAACGCCCCAGAGCATATTCAAAGAACAAGAAGCAGAGGCCATGGCATTCCCCGTTCTGCTTCCAGATGGTAATTTCGGATTTTCAGCTGACAGGCCGATTAAGCTATCGCCATCTAAATATTTCAACACAAGGCTCTTTGGTGCAGATGAACGCTTTGCAAAAGACAATGCATTCATATTCTATGCTCAGTTTATTGTGGAAATAAGCAATATCAGGTCCAACATTTCCATTGCACTCAGAAAAGGAAAGCAGACAACAGACAATGGCAAAAAGATGACAGCCTCCATGCCGACCAATACGGATAATTTGCAACACATTCTGAAGTCGGATGCCGGTTTCCGTTTTCTGCAACCTGTCCGTGGCACACCACCATACTGACAGAGAACTATGAAGGACATGTATGCCATGATTCGCCAGCTGGGGATCCCTACATGGTTTGTCACGTTCTCCGCAGGAGACACAAGATGGGAAGAGGTGATACAGGTTCTGATGAAAGATGGTAAAAGGGACGTATTGGACATTGAATGGATGGAGAAATGCCAGCTCATTAGAGAGAATCCTGGTATGTGTGCTAGACTGTTCAACAACAGGGTTAAGAGTCTGTTCTCAGATCTTATCATGTCTTCTTCCAAACAGCATTTCAAAGCGTGGTTCGCCACACATTCATTGCTTGTTCTGGGTGGAGGGTGCACCAAAGTTGGATGAAGACACAGATGAAGATATCTCTAATATTGTCGATCGATAAATTTCGTGTCGCATGCCAGCCAGATAAAAAGGTGGACCCAGAACTGCTTGAGATAGTCAAATCTGTACAAATGCACAATAAATCTCACACAAAGTCCTTTATGAAAAATTCCACTACATGCCGTTTTAAATTTCCCAGGCCTCCGATCCTGCAGACATTCGTAGCAAGGTCAGACCCAGACAAAGAAGAGACTAAGTACAACCAAGAGAACGACCGAAAACAACCGTCTAGAGAGGAATTCGAGGAAATCTGTAGAAAATTGTTTGTTTGTTTGTTTGTGTTTAACGGCCCATCGACGGCTGTGGTCATTTAGGGCCATGGTGATTTATTTATTTA
>JAUMHH010206917.1:0-12997 GCA_032359455.1 Chlamys rubida
CCTAAATAAATGTTTATATAATAGTACCAGGGAAGTATTCAAAATTAAAGAAACACTCATTTGAAAGTTCTATTGAAAATTTTTAATTTTGATGGATTTGGGGGCCAAAAAAGGCTCAAACCATACATAGTCCTTTGAATTTAAATTTAGAAAATGTTTACTGAAAATTAATAGATTTAAAATAATTGGAATTTCAATGTTTTTTTCTTATCTTGCTCAAAGATCCAACACAGTGCCGTGCCGTGACTCGAAACCTGCAACCCTTCCGTCATGAGCCGAATATCATTCTTAGATCATTACTAGAATCCGAAGCAGGTATGAGATGCTATACAGATGAAACATTATATTCCAGGTGTAGTTGGTGTATAACTGGCACATTTTGAAAAACACACTTAAGCTAAGAAAACAACTTAACAAAGATGAGGGTGATGAAAAAGAAAATGCTTCAAGAAACAACTAAGGTAATATTCAGCATCCACAGCTAGTAACCAAACAAATTACCCACAAATTATTTATAATCCAAGTTAGCATTAATGAGAAAACTGACAAAGTTGCTGGACCTTATAAACTAGGACTCACTACTCAGCAGCTGATGCTTGAAAAAAGATGTACTGCCCAGGATGTATCTATGGTGTAAGTTAAGTAGGTATAGGACTTATTTTGAGAAACAACATATAACACTCAGCTAAATACAAAAAAAAATAACACTGATGAAGATACATGCTGTAACAGTCACTAGACCAGGAAATGTAGGTCTCATTCAGTAACTGATGCACGGATTGCAAAGAATAAGCTAAGATGAAAATATGGTCCTAATTTTGATGGTGTAGTACTTATATTTTATTTGAAACAAAGCTAAATGCAAAAACTTGACATTGACGCCACCACCGTTGTTGCCAACAGAAAAGTGATGCCTATGTCTCGTTGCCACAACATCTGTCACAGGCCAGACAAAAAAAATCTGACATCACACTTCAGTCCATGAACATTCAGCTGTAGTTTACTACTCATCCATGTTCTACCAAAGTTATCTTTGCAAGCCTTTATTTTGTTTTAAAGTATGGATATGCATACAATATTATAAATACTTGCCAACTTTTTTGAATTTCCATGGGGGAGATGATGAGGTGTGCTCAAAATTAAAACATAAATAAAATCTGTACATATACACTCTCTGGAGAAAATAATACTTTAACATGGCAATTTTGAACTGTTGTTTTTCAGATGAAATCATCATATCTTGGAAAATAGGAATAGTCTAGCAAATTCACTAGTTGAAAATGCTCAATTTTTGGAGTCTCCCTCCTAAATTTATAGGAATTTCGAAGAGTTGGCAAGTGTGTGATTATATAAGGACATTAATGGATTGATCAAAAGTGGTATACAGTTGAGAAATTGACTGTCCAAATTAGTTCGTCCTAACTTACCCCTATTCTAATATCAAATATGACAATTAGCAGCCTTCAAGAGACAAAAGAATCTGTTTTGATTTATCTAATTTTTAACTAAAGATAAGCTATATAATTATGCAACTGATCAGGGCATACAAAACTGTTCAACTGTTTGAATACCAGGGTAATTTTAGTTTTTTAAGTTGATTTTCTTTTAATTATCATGCTGAACTTTTAATTTCTTAAAATACCTGGTAATTCAAATCGTTTAATAATGAACAACACTTTGATGAAACTTGATAGGGCAAAACTGACACTGAGATAGGTATAGTTGATAGTCAATCCTTCATTTAAAGTTCCAAGTTGAAAAGAAGAAAATTATATTTTAAGTGACTCTATACCAACAGTTATAAGTAGGATAGCTGTAAACATACGTATGTACAGGTAACTACTTCAGTGTTTTTTTACTCTATTTTTCACAGGTACCTGTGCCTTTTTCAATATTGTTAAAATACAGTCACATTTTCATAAAAAATAGACTTCGGGAAAATCATGAAGTTTTTGGTAGAGGAAAGTTCCCATATTTGGCTATAGCATTTGACCAAAACAAAATCACGGTATTTATGTGTACCTGACAGTAAGGCTGATATATTACATAGGACAAAGTCCAAATACAGTACATAACTGTATTACACAGAGGTATTAGATATTACAGGGACAACAATGGGTACGTTGACTTGGTCAAGTGCCAGCACCTCCTTTTCAGACACCTTGGCACTCTATCTGAAGGTCAATAACACTATTCTGAACCTTTAGATGTTAGTTGTTAAATACTTCATATATGTATATATAAAACATACCTGTAAACAGGTTTGTAAACAAACAAGACGTTTAAGTTCAAAGTCCACAGGCTGCTACTATATTTTTTTTATCTTTCAAAGTGCAAGATATATATATATATACTAAGTCAGAGGAGACTGCAATAAATAATTTCACCTCTTTCAATATGAAATCTTATTTCATATCACTCTTTATTACAATAAATAAAAAAAATATTAGCTCAATTTATCTGCCGAACTTATCGCATAATTGATCCTTGCTCTGATCTTGGAGCATGCCCTCTATCTACTTCAGCTCTTTTTGGGGATATCAATTCAGACAAAAAGGACTGACATATTTTACAAAGGTTGATCTACTGGATTTGTTCAAAGCAAAAAGAATGTACAACTACGTCAGGGACATCCATGGGTCTAGATTGTTACACATCTCAATCAAATGAATTACACTGCAAGTGAGTGTTGTAAGAAAATCATCTGTAAACGATTGGGATAGAAACGTCCCACCCTTGGGTACATAATTTTGGTTCAATAGACTTGGCTAGTCTCGGTTGAATTAAATTTGGTTCTCTAATAAATAATTTTTGCCTTTTTAAATGCCATCAATTTTCTTTCACAAAACTATCAAATTATGTAAGTATCAGATTTGAGTGATAATCTTATTATAAGGCCACTAGTGACAGTGTGCTGTCAAGTGGCTAGTAACTAGCTATAGATGTTTCTATAAAGATAGCATGACTTGTTGTGTACAACTTAACGTAAATGAATACCATCACAGAGTGTCATGTATAAAACCTTACTGAAATACACCTATACATATAAGGCTGACAAAAATTACATACTTAACCTGTACAATGGAACTCAATACACTGTATGGTATATCATATATATGAAGCACTCTGACATAGGTCACGTCTATTAGGTGGTACTATATATATGTAAAAGATGTAAGTAAGAGGAACATAAAACATTGCCTCTTGTCTATAGACAATTTACTGTACATTTATGACTATAAATGTTGATCCATACTGAATGAATGTATAAATTAACCCTGGTCTACACTAATGCCCAGTTTACGAAAGCCCCACTATAATCACTGCTAAAACATTTTACCATCTGTTAGAATCAAAATCATCACTTTGGTCAATACATAGGTAAGCTACATGCCAACAAACAAAGAAGCTAAGATTATGGGCTAATTATATTATAATTATTATATAAGCATGTTAGGAACAGTATGTCTGGAAATGAATGCAATTGATGACATGATGACTTGATATATATATACATGGATTTATCTACATCAAGGTTAAACTAAGAGGTCAGGGCTCACACTATGTGCCCTGGGACATGTCAGCTTGATTTACCTTTGCTCTGTCCCATTATAGTTCAGTTAGTATATATAATTACTACTTACCTTGGCCCTTCCTATACGCTTTTTCCAGGACCGTACACCACTCTTCCACACTGCCTTGAGAGCCTCATGGTTGAGATTAACATCAATTCCTTCTGGAGTGACCGAGAAGGAAAAGGCTACAGCAGAGTGAGCCTCAGCCATCTTTAAAGATAACTATAGACTGCTCACCTGAAAGTACACAAACACATACATACAGACCACACATATAATGGTATGTACCGTAACACTGACACACTGAACATCTTAAAGTATACACAAACACATACATACAGACCACACATATAATGGTATGTACCCAAACACTGACACACTGAACATCTTAAAGTATACACAAACACATACACACAGACCACACATATAACGGTATGTACCCAAACACTGACACACTGAACACCCTTAAAGTATACCCAAACACATACATACAGATCATACATATAACGGTATGTAACATAAACACACTACACACCTTAAAGTATACACAAACACATACATTCAGACCATACATATAACGGTATGTACCCAAACACTGACACACTGAACACCCTTAAAGTATACCCAAACACATACATGCAGACCATACATATAACGGTATGTAGCATAAACACACTACACACCTTAAAGTATACACAAACACATACATACAGACCACACATCCACAGGTATATGTATATACCCAAACAAAAACACACTGCATACCTTAAACTAAAGTATAGTATATTCAGACCATACAAGTATTATGGTATATAGATATTTACTTGTTAACGATATACACATTCAGACCATACAAATATTATGGTATATAGATATTTACTTGTCAACGATTATGACACATACAATATTAATGTAGCTCATATATACATGTACATTCTAATGGGTTCTCTCCTACGTACATGTATATCTTTTTTTTATCAAAAACTGTGGGTCCCACCAAGTTAAATTTCAGTATTTCCAGGAACTGTGCATGAGTCAAATCAAGATTTTACGAGGATAGAACCCGAGACTCACATGTAGATCATCAGGTCCCTGTGTCCAAAGGCTAAGCATGTAACAAGTTTGTTTTGTAAATTGTTTTATGGCCCATCAACAATTTGAGTCATTTAGGGCCATACAAGTACATTCAGAGTGAGAGTCATATCTGCTATCCAAAATCTCTATGCTGCTTTATTTTTATCTAGAATTTATGCAATGTTGCTGTAATAGATGAAGCAGGATGTCATTATCCTTTCAAAATTTACAGGTACATTGTACATGTACACCAATAGTTCATGTACAGTAATTATATACACAGGCTGGTAATGATAAGATCAGCACATCAACATGTACTGTATAGAACCACAGATATAAACAAATACTCAAATATTCCCGCGGTTCGGTAGTAATAGCGGGAATTGTTTGTCTTCGTGGATACGAGGTAAAAACGTGGTGCACGGGCGTTAGCGCGTGGTCACGCGCTATGGGCTGGGTATAGGCATTCTCTAGTCAGACACCGAGCAGTTCAGGTCAAATTTTTGGTTTTTCTAATATGTTTTTACATGAGTGGAGAGAAGACTGTAATATATTTTCTCCGTCATAAACTTTTTATAGTATTTCACTACAAAATGTATACCATTCTATTGATTCTTCAGTCAGTGTCCACATGAAAGCAGCTGGGGTTTTTTTCCCATATTTTATAGGATAATGAGAAAAAATTTCATTGATCTGTGATTCTGGTATGCATAATCATAAGCAACACTTTTTTACCCATAGACTTAAATGTACTTACAGTTTCAGTGAGAATCCTTCATAGTACAAGACATATTACCAAATAAAAGAAATTTGATTGAAAGCTTGGAATGGATCTACCCGTATTTACACTAACAAGCTTAATAGATCTTAGACATCTTTTAGACGCTAGTTCTATTAATACAAGTACAGCATATGTACATTTCACATTTACATGTTTATCCTTACAATTCTACTTCAAAATCTTGAATTTCATATAAGGGTGTTGTTTATTGTATGTAATAATACGGCATCAATATATGTATAAGTACACATTTCTGATGTCTTACAACCAGAAATTCTCTTTGAACCCTGTGACATCTAATATACAGGTATACGTAATTGTTCTTAATTAAACATTTGTAAGTGTAATATATAACCAGTGATTTTTCTACTTCCTTTCCACAGGGGCCTGTGCTTGTTGATTTGGGAAATAGCACCCACCAAAAATCATGATTTTGGGAACGAAAGTGATTTTTTGCATTGATTTTGGGGAAAAAACAGCAAAATTTATCTGGGGGAAGGGGCCTTTTTATAAGGCCCTAAATTAACCTTAAAAGATCACTGATAACACACCAGAAAATTCCTCGGTATATACGAAGCTAAATATTACAGCATATTACAAGATCATAATTAGAATAATTCTTTTATGAAGTATACGGCTTGTGTGGCCGACTTAAAAAGTATTCATCAATGTCTAACAAGATGGAAGGCATTTATATAAAAAAATACTACATTGTAGCTGGGAACAAAGCAAACAAATTAAATGTAACAGAACTATAAGTCCAGTGTAAACTTACCTGAGGGGGGCTACAAATCAGTGTGTTAAGAATATACACAGGTATTTCTCCATACCTAAATGAACTATAGGGTTCAAAGTCCACATGCATGTATGTATATATACATTCTACATTTAGTTGCCAGACTTGGGGCCAATATTGGGAGAAGCTGATGTCAGCTTATAATTACATGTATGACTGAGTGGTCAGGATTATAAATTACAGATGATATAATTCTGAGGTCATTACAGGTAATATAAAGCCGCTATAGCCATAACGTGCTCCAGTACACTTAGCTTATAGCTTTGTACCGAGTAAGATTGAAGACATGAACAGTCTATGGACATGTAATCCACGATGCATCTCTCTACAAATATTTTTGATGTGATGTATATATTTGTTAATGGGTATTTACACAAACATTACCAAACATTACCAACAGAAATTAAGATATAAGATTATTTCATTAAGATCAAATGACTTAGTTTATACAATTTGAAGGTTTGAAACACTTCAGTGGAAATCTATAAAAAGATTAAAAAAAATATATTAATTCATGTGCATATATCCTGTTTTATAAAGCAGCACATGTAGAAAGAGTGAAAAATGTTGGTATTGATATACACAATAAAATTTGCCATACACATCCTAGCTAGTGTATCTATATGTTTCAGTTCAGTACAGAAGAGTACTCGTGTACTAGCTGTATACATGGTATATATAATACAGTAAATGACAGCACAATACTGATCAATACCCCAGATTTATGTTAAAGGGGTAAAATATATGATCCAGGTTATATATCACCCTGATCATGACCATATGTGAATTATGGGGAAATAAATGCAACTACAAAACTTAAATATATTCAATAGATGGAAATCAAAATAGAAAATCTACTATTCAAACTAAAACCACATACATTTTACATTCCGGATAGGACATTCATTTGATACAAATTTATATTAAATTATTCTGTTCCTTTTCAAATTTTGACACCTACCGTAGTATATTGTTTATGAGATGACAGACTTGTCATTTTAAAATGTGATGTGCACATTGTAACTGTGACAGAATGGACAGGGGGGGCAATACGTCTGTCTATGTCTGGTAGTGGGACCAATACGTCTGTCTATGTCTGGTAGTGGGACCAGTATGTCTGTCTATGTCTGGTAGTGGGACCAATATGTCTGTCTATGTCTGGTAGTTTTATTGGTGAATGAGAACGGAACAAAGCAACAGAATGACATACTAACAGGAGACTAACATTAGGTTTAAAATTACCTGAGGGGGTTACACACCAGTGTGTCACATGAATATGTACAGTTATTCATGATATCTGTCAGAATTGAACTAGGGTCCAAAGTCCTCATGCTTGAGTTTTACCAAACAGGATGTATACAGGTATTGATAGTAGAATTCAATTCCCCATGCATGTTGCTTGAATTTTACTAAGAAAGTTTATGACTATGCTTCTTCAATAGATAAAGCTAATTAAATGCCATGGTCCTTTCAAACTTTTCTATGGTGAATTAAAACTGCCGTGATGTCATGTAATGTAAAACATATCTCTGAAATTCTCAGTCTTAAACTTTAAAATGATAGAGAGAATCTATTAGACTTATGAAACCATTCCATTACAATTCTGCTAGGTAAAAAGTTATAATTTGGTATTATAAGGGTATATTTTAGATTCTTTATATCTTCTGGTTTGGATTAAAATTGCAGAGAATTATATACATGTACCAGTGAGACTACATGTACTGTAAAATTTCATAATATTGTCACCACTTTTTCTTATGAAATTTTGGTATAAAAGGATTTAGTATACATAATTTACTGAGGGAAACACTGAATTGTATACCCAGGTATACAAGAGATCCCAATTAAAAGGGATCTTCATACAAACCATTGTAATTATGTAAAACCTACACAAGTTCTTTGTAAGTTTGATCTTTTCTCATCTTTTTTAATTACCTGATAGATCGATGAAATGCAACAATAAATGCATTAAGCAGTAACAGTTAAACATTTTTTTTTTTATACTTTTGTAGGAATCGATAGGTAAATTTATATTATATGAAAAGTAATGTCAAAAACTTTTCTAATGATTATTTTTTTAAAAAGATGGAATTCAGACTTTCAAAAGGTATCTCACGGTGAACTCTATGGCAGCTTTAAGAAGAAACTTGAACTTGAACCATACTAGCATTGCCTTTCTTAAAAATATGTACCTTAATTAATATGAAATTTCCCATTGAAACTGGTTGGCGGCGGCACATGTACAATATTCCGAAAATGTACTCTATGCAGGAACTATATAGGTGCCAACTTTCATTTAAATATTCATTTAATTGTACTGATGATGTATGCATGTTTAGTGTACTTGCCATTCATTTTGTCACTGAACTGAATTTCTGTACTATCATACCTCACCTCATACATAATGATGTATCTGAGGAAACCAAATAAACATGTGAAACTAAAACTTGCCTTTAATTACCCTAAGTGACTTTATTTGACTTATAAATAGGCTTAGCTACTGACTAGAGTAAATGTGTTAAATTTAACAAGGAAGATGTCCTCTGATCAAGTCCAGCTTAAATTGAAGCTCCAAATAAAAAATGAAGTATGTAAAATTTCAGGGAACAGGAAGAATCTACTTATAAAATTTAGGGAAGAACTTTAAAAGCAATTTCTGAGAAATAGACTGAAAACTTCAATGGTCATAATCAAAATATCTGCCTTGTTGCTCCTTTTTCTCATTGAAACTGAAAACATGCACAACTTGGACCCAGGAAGTGTCTAGAAAAAAGAACTCTATAAAGATAGTTCCCTCCTGTACTATCAAATTCCAAAATGGCAGCCTCAAGGGAGCCATGCATCTTGTTATTTCCATTTGTCTCAAAACTGAACACGCACAACCTAAGATCAAAAGGAACCTACTTGTGAAATCGAGAATGATGCCTACAGAACTCTCAAAACATTACCAACAAAATATTTCCAGCTATCCTGTTGTTCTGAATCAGTCTAAAAACTTAACATACATGTACACAACACAATTTAACTTACAGGGACAGATAAAGTTTGAGATCTGTTGGATGATTAAGTGAGCGAAAACGAAGAAATGATAGAATATACAAAACTTAAGTGCAATCGTTTAAATGAGAAATAAAAATAACTTTATAGAGAAAAAGACCAAAAGCACTAATCAGACAATCATGCAATTGTTATACAACTTGCTTATTTTTTCAGTACTGTATATAACAAATATTTCAAAAAAATCAAGACAGACATGAACAGGTATGCAAATCTTAATACCTGTCTAAGTTTGCCTCAGACAGGGCCCGTCTCAGTTACCTGTATGGCTGTAATTAAAGTAACTTACCGGATACTAGGTACAATGATGATTTACATAAAAATATTTTTTCCAAATTTTCCAAACTACATTATACAGAAAATCAGCAAGTATTTATTGATAAAAGGCAGAAACCAACATACACGTGAAACTAAGAGTAAAAAGTTTAAATTTTTTGCACATTATTTGTGTTGTATATGAGTTTAAATGTAGCTTGAACGAATATTAGTATTCCATAAAAACAATTGAATTCAAAGTAAAATAACTAAAATTTGGAGAATCAGCAATCAAGCTAACAAGACACATACAACTTGCATTGAGTGACATCTAAAATCTCAATATTATGTAATGTATAACACTATGAAAACAAGAAACTGTCCTGGGTATTGTGGTTGCACAACATGTGGTCAGAAGTTAACTTCAGTCAGATAATACTAACACCAGGGCCAGGTAACAACCATGCTGTTTTTGACAATGTAACAAAAGATTTGTCTACCTTGGCCCCACCACCACTAATTGGAGTGTTTATTACACCTACAGGAACTAAGGCCAAATCAAACGTTATTTCCAGTTACCCAGGCCTACCTACCCTTATTGTTGTGCCTATATCCAATCATTTTTTGACAATTTTCAAGGAAACACAAAATTTGAGCTGATTTTCACCACTATTAAAAGCCTGTTTTATGCTTATTGGCATATCTGTTAGAATTTGTAGTAATTTGCAAAGTTAAAACACCAAGCAGATACATAAAAATAAGTTTTTGAAAAATATTGCAATACAGCAATATTTCATCCCTGTATTGTGGTACGATACGATATACCTGTGTATTGTAATATATCTATACCTGTTCTCCGATATATTGTAACAGCCCTTCCAAGGATAAGTTTGGTCCGAGTTAATGCCTCAATGACATTCTATGATTAACACACAGCATGCCAGTCGTACCCATGGTAAGTCTGGGATGTTTTGGAATTGTATTGGAAAAAGTAAGGTGAACTGGATTCATTTCAGTATTGATTAAAGGTATGTCATTTTATAGGAAAACTACAGAAAATAATAAAAGATAACTGACACTTGTTTACGAAGGGATCTTCATTGGTGTTTAAGAAAAAGATAATTGAATTAATTAGCAACATCTTTACTGACATTTTTATCCAACTGGCTGTGTTACGGTTGACTACTGGCCACCTTATAGGTGTGCCAAATATAATTTAACCTTCTTATATAATTACTGACCTTAAAATATTTTAGACACAAGAATATTCTGTGTGTATGATTTTTCGAGAGGTCTGAACATGATTTTCAAACTTTCATGTGTTATGGTGGAGACAGGAGATCTAGAAGTGACATGGATACCATCTGACAGTCATTCCCATCAGCCGCCTTTTTCCCCACCTTACATCTAAGTAATGATATATGACAAACAAGCTGTTGGTGTTTACAATAACTGTTGTAATGGCCGAGACAGTCAATGAGACTTTCCAACTATTCCTAATTCTGAGCGAGACTCCCGATTTGGGACCGTAAAATTGAGCATTTTCAACCAGTGATTTTGCTAAACTATTCCTCTTTTCCAAGTTCTGACTGAAAGGATAATTTAACCTTCTTACTGACCCTAAATGAATTTAGACATAAGAAGATAATTATTTTTTTGTGTATTTTTTCCGAAAGAGGTCTGATCATGATTTTCAAAATTTCAGGTGTTATGGTGGAGAAAGGAGAAGTGAAATGAATACCATCTGACAGTCATTCCCATCAGCTGCCTACAGACATGCTATCATAGTCAGAGAAATGTCATAGTCTTTTGCTGTGTAATATATGCTATTATGAAATGACAGTAAAGTTGCTGATGTAATGCATTGTCTTGTGTGTTGTATCTGCTATCAAATCATAATTATTTATGCATTTAAGGTTGATTGGTTTGTAGAAGCATGGTAAAATATTTTACTGCTTACCCTTACATCGAAGTAATAATGTGACAAGCCTGTTGAAGTTTACAAATAACTGTTGTAATGCCATCGAGACAGTCAATGAGACTTGCTAACTCTTCCTAATTTTGAGCGAGACTCCCGATTTTGAACCCTAACACTTGAGCATTTTCAACTAGTGAATTTGCTAAACTATTCCTATTTTCCAAGGTCTGTCCTGAAAGAACACCTTAATAGATGCCATTTAGAAGTGTTCTTTTTTTCCTAGGGTGTACATACACATCTTATTTATATATGTACTGACTGTATGCTTTTAATTTGAGCATGCATGATCTCCCCCATGAACATTTTATATAGTTATCAAGTATTTTTTCGATTGATGATAGGGATCATTCTTTGATTTAATTGCACAATATTTTACCAGTATGATAATTTGCTTCTCTCTAAAATTTCTCACAAAATACTTTCTGGTTTCAATACTTTTTTTATCACAGTATTTTACTTTTTTCAATACACTCTTTCAATTTTAATCAGAACAATATTAAACTTGATCAAACTAGTTTTGTTATTGGAAGGTCGGCATTGTCAGAGTATTGTTATATATTGTCGTCAAACTTGTGACTAGTACCAGATATCCTAGACCTTAGAAGTTAGATTCGTGTAGCCTACATGTAAACATTAAACACACATGTACACCTGAGCAACATATTGTATGCCTAAACGAGTCACCACTCATCGTACCTGGTTCAGCGAGTTATAATAACTGTATGGTGGCCCCATTTCACTTCTGAACATTTCAAGATCATTAAGTCAAAAACTTTTTTCTAATAAGAGACTTTTTCACTCATAAGTGTTCATGTCTTGCAATGCCAATAGTTCCGATCTTCAATGTCAAGACGACATTTCATAACCGATCATCCAATGCACAAGACTTCCACTCAATAAAAGTTAAATAACAGTCAGAAAACATCAGCATTGAATGAATTTTGTTACATGTGTCATTTGATTTGTGATCGAAACGCTTTTTGTACATGATTTTCTCACCTCGACTTTTCTGCACGGCGTTCGTCTTCTCACAGCCGAGTGCTTCTCGACGTGACGTCAGGATTCCTAGTCTCGTTTATGTTTACATCGAGCTAGCAAAAAGCGGGGTTTTGTTAACAGTGTTGGGTGCGTTCGCTTCAAGTTTTTTTATGTATTGATACGAAAGTGCTCAACATACACATGTATACACCTGTCGTTATATGAATCACAAAAGCAAAAAAATAAAAAGAAATATATCAGATAACTATACAATAATTTGAAAGGATCTGAAGACCGCATCGTTCAAGATTATTTTGTCGGTGTATAATGATCAAGAGATCACATTATGAAACAACATAATTAGCAATACACATTTTGGATCCATAAAAGAAAAATCTACCGCCCTTCAACTACTAGAAGTTCTCATCTCATAGGTATCTCATAGGTAAGACATCAATGGAAAGCCTGTGGCTTGTAATGATGTTATTTATCTGCATTTCGTT
>JAUMHH010206928.1:0-12997 GCA_032359455.1 Chlamys rubida
ATTCTATAGTGACAGACCTGTCTACTCGAAACCAGCAAGGAGCTACAGAAATTCTATAGTGACAGACCTGTCTACTCGAGACCAGCATACAGCTACAGAAATTCTATAGTGACAGACCTGTCTACTCGAGACCAGCAAGGAGCTACAGAAATTCTATAGTGACAGACCTGTCTACTCGAAACCAGCAAGGAGCTACAGAAATTCTATAGTGACAGACCTGTCTACTCGAGACCAGCATACAGCTACAGAAATTCTATAGTGACAGACCTGTCTACTCGAGACCAGCAAGGAGCTACAGAAATTCTATAGTGACAGACCTGTCTACTCGAAACCAGCAAGGAGCTACAGAAATTCTATAGTGACAGACCTGTCTACTCAAGACCAGCAAGGAGCTACAAAATTCTGTAGTGACAGACCTGTCGACTCAAGACCAGCAAGGAGCTACAGAAATTCTATAGTGACAGACCTGTCTACTCAAGACCAGCAAAAAGCTACAAAATTCTGTAGTAAGAGATAGTGACCTGTCTACTTAAGACCAGCAAGGAGCTACAGAAATTATGTAGTAACAGGGAGGGACCCATCCACTCAGGTCTAGTAAGGGGCTACAGAAACACTCTAGAGACATATGGTGACCCCTCTGCTTGTTAAAAGTGTTGTATTTTGTTAGATGTTTTCAAAAAGGTGTAGAATATTTAGTCTCATTAATATTCAGACATGAAGCTGTAAGCTAACAGAAACATCATACACAGATACCACTGATGATGAACAATTTGGATTTCAGATTTATGTTTAGAAATATTTCTAATTCAGTAATATTCTGTAAAACAGCTACCAAGTTGTTGACAAACAATTGATGTCCATATTAGGACTAGCTGAAATATATGACTAAATTACTGAACTTAAATAAAAGACATCCAAGTACTTGATCCTTCATCAATGGTCACCAGCTTCCACAAATCATGAAATAGGAACAGATCAGTTGAAATAATAATTACATCACACATATGTCATAAGGCTAGTATGTGTTCCAAATAATGGAAAAATCAGAAGTTAATTACATGACAAAAGTATTGCACTATTGAAAATTATCATTAAACAGAATTCGTATATACTATCAGAAAGAAACTACATAAAAAAATGTAAGCTGAAATATAATGTAATCAAGAGAACACATTCCAATAGTTTTATACTTAACTGACATGGACCAATTGTCAAATCTGTGATGATCTGACAAACTTCGACTACTTAAGGTATTTCCTAGTTGGAAATTTTGAATTAATTCAGAATTTCTAGTAATTACATTTTAACATAACCATTTCTTCCAATGGAGAAGTCAGATAATAACAGCATGTTTGCCTACCAATGAAACATTGAGATGCCTTTAAGATGAAGAACAGCTACTATTATCAGTGTTAAAATACCAATCACATTAATATTGTGCTGTGAACATGTTTTATACCACCTTGCAGAGCTTTCATTGGCAGATAGTTCTCAATTTTTCATTTGTGACATTGTGGCGTTACTCTAAATCCTGTATCGCTCTTGTTCTAGACTTATGGTTAGTTCTGGCAATTTGTCCATAATACTGAGAATTTTTTGCAAGCAACATTGTCTAAAAATATGGGTCTGAAAACATGGGGTGTTTTTTTCTATTTTATAAAAGCATGCAAAGTTACTTACATTGGGATATTATTTCAGAAAAAAAAAATTTGACATCAACATAACTTTGAAATCACCACTGCATAATTACAGTGCCAGAATACATAGGTGGTGATAACATTAATGGCAGTATTACAGTTACAGCTTCAATCTGATGGAAAATCTATGAAACAAGGAAAACAAACATTAAGGGAATTTGAATGATACTTAGAAAAAACAAAAAGGGGTTGACAGATTAATAGGTAGGCAGATGATTCTATGTCGTATAACACATGTATACAATTACAACTAGTAAATACAGGTAAACAGTAAACAGGTAAACAATATCCAGGTAAATACCAGCCAGGCAGGTAAGCAGTTGCTAGGGAGGGAGCAGTAGCCATATGAATGTACAAAGTAGCCAGGAAAATTAATAACAGTAGCCCAGTGAGGGACAGTGAATAGCAGCCAGGTAAAAAATTACTAGGTATACAATAGCCAGGTGTGCACA
The DNA here is from genome assembly GCA_032359455.1 of Chlamys rubida. Lineage (NCBI taxonomy): Eukaryota > Metazoa > Mollusca > Bivalvia > Pectinida > Pectinidae > Chlamys > Chlamys rubida. The sequence goes on from JAUMHH010206928.1 coordinate 2,150, forward strand.
GATACAAACAGGTAAAGATGCTAATGTATTACACAGAAAAACATATTGACATTTTTTTTAGAATAGACATGCACTGCATTATTTAAGGGAAATCACCGCTATACTACATGTATATGATATGAATGACATATGAAAGAAACATTAAGTATAATTATAATAATGATATAACAGTAACAGTTTCTTGACTAGATAACAAGTCTACACTGTATCAGACTCAAACGCACTTGAGACTGAGTTTTTCAGGACATATTTGCAATCAAAGATTTTAATCCTCTGCAATACGTATTCTTGATTAACATAACATGATTCATGCATTACACACACATAAACTCTTTACAATACATATGAGTCATACATTGCACTCATAAAACTCTTTACAAAACATAGGAGTCATACATTGCACTCATAAAACTCGTTACAAAACATATGATTCATGCTTTGCACTCTTTACATAATGTATGATTCATACATTACACACACCTCAGACAAATATCAACAATGAATGAAATATTTTCTTTCTTAGATCTAAGGTCATCAACCTTCAAAATATTTCATGAACTTTTAATCAAGTCCATCAACCTTAGATCAAAAGACAAAATTTATCACACATAAATCAAAGGACAAAATTCAGCATTTTTGGATGAAACGAAAAAGTCCATCGAGTTTGGATAAAAGGTCATCAGCTTTCTTTCAAAGGTTTCCTACTTCCATCAAACGTTTCTAAACATTTGGTTAAAGTCATCAACAACTTTCAGGTCATGGTCACCACAAACTTTAGGCCAAGATCAAGATATTACATTAAAACGTAACTCGCTCGGCTTCAACTTTCAGGTATTCACTACTCCACAAGGAAGGTCAACTTCTCAAAAATAATCTACAACTATATGTATAATGTGATTGAAGGCCAAATCATTCACCAGATACATATTTACTATACAAATACTTGCACAATGTTTAACACAATATTTTTGTTTGACAAATTAAAAATCAAATAGTGTAGCTTATTCAACACACATAATAACAGACCTTACAGTCAGAATAAGCCTTTTCTAAATGTTTTATCGTAACGTCAAATTTTGTTTTTAACTGGAGTGTAAAGTTCATGAAATATCCTTTACTACAACAAAAAAACATCATGTCCACTCCTTTTGAACAACAACAGTATATATTGTAATCTGTAATATACTTTAGAATGTTAAATGATAAATGAATGTGCCTGTTGAGAAAGGGTAAAAAGATTTATCATACAGGTGATTATTTTGGTAATTGACCACTGTATTTTCAGGTTGCTAAACAGAACCTTACCTGTAAATTTGAGTGCCGAAATAGTCTGTAACATATGCTTATGCATACCAGTATGCACTTACCATGCAATTTGATAAAGCAATAATTTGCCATATGATATTGAAGTTAACATGAATAATCATCCTTTTATATATTTATATACCATATACATGTTCAATTTAAAAAAAAAATAAAAAAAATATCAACATAGAGATAGTGCTGTAAGAGTTGTCTCCCTTTACAGAACATGGTCTACAGTATTTAACTCATATCCTTGCAATTGAAATCTATGCATAAAAGCATAAGCAGACTTCATACAGGGACCTCATACCTCATCCCAAACAAACAATTGATGTTAACCATTACTCTCAACAGATAGCACTCTCAAATATGCAATGCCAGTGAACCATGATGAACATAAATACCTAGATATCAGATAAATTGGAGTTTTGATACAAAATACATCTTAAAACAATTCTTGCAAAATTGAAAAATAATTCAGAGAGTAGCTGGTACAGCCACTCAAATATTTCTTTCAAGATTTCTTAAAATGTATGTGACATGAATATCCAGCACAACTAATCACGTCAGATTACTTTAAAGTTTCTACATCAAATTCAAATCATAAATACACTTTTATAGTCTATATATGCTGTACTGATTATTTGTTTCTTATTTTACAGGGATTATCTATCAAGATATTGATGTAATACAAACAGAAACATCTGAATTAACATAAAACCCTTCACTCATGTATGACCCTTTTATGGTAAAAGAAAAAGAAATTGCAGTTATAAACTTAAAGTCTCTGTAATGTAATAGTCAACACTTTGATTTCAATAAAGACCAAACAAGCTGATCAGTACAGTAGGAGCTTTAGAACATCTATTTAACCATTTCATGCTTCAAATCTGATTACAATCATACAGTAGAGAATAGCAGTAGATACATCACCATTGGAAGCCAAATAACTGTCAATTTAATGTAAAGTCAATTAATCAAATCACCTATTAATCAAATCACCTATTAATCAAATCAGCTATCATTTCCCAAATAGAAACATATACTTAAGTGGATTTATTAGTGATACGATAATTGTAATTAGTATTTAGGAAGCAACATGAAGCAGTTTTAATAGCCAATGATAATAATTGTAAAGGTCAAGTTTAGGAGAAGACATATAAAGGCTGTTTAACCCTTTCACCCCTATGCAACTTTAGAAGACTCTACCATGCATTGATCTGGATGAGTCCATTATGGTCTACAGTGGTGAAAGGGTTTAAGTCTTTTTGTCTGATCCTACAGATATAATAAATATTTGACATGAAATGATTCAGCGTTTTCCAGGTGCTAGTTAAATGATGTCTCCTGTTCCAGTGAAAGGATTACCACACATGTAACAATAACAAAGTGTACACACAGGGAGATTCAGGATTATCATCACTTACAAATCTCTGGGATTGTGATCACTACGTCGTACAAATCAGCATGTGACATTGTGACAAGTTCATTCAACACACAACCTTTGTTCATAACAATTATATCACTATCAACATGCCACGTATCAATTAAACTTAAGCTAATCAATGCCATCATTCCTGTGTTTTGGGCTGGGGAAGGTGGAACATGGTACGAGATAGGTAGTTTTTGAGTGTGGCTGGTACAGGCAAACGCCAAACCATCTCCAACAGGTTTCCTCGCTCTTTCAAACGCTGTTGTATCATCTTACGACACAAATTCATAAGAGAATGTGGAGAGTTCATATTAGTTTTATGCCACAAGGAAAATGGTTCATCATCTGCCAAAAGTTCATCTGGAATGCCAGGTCCCTTCCACTTAAGCCAGTCCACTAAGTTCAGCATATCACAGTCGGCTGCGAACAGAACCTTGATGCAGGGCACCTGATACTTAAGGTCTTCTTTATACAAGCCTGTACTTAGGGAGCTAACACACACATACAATGGGGTTCTGCCCATGTGGTCAAGCTTGTTCACATCTGCATTCTCGTTCAGAAGCATTCGACTCATGTCCTTTAATTTCCAATGAGCAGCTACATGGATTGGTGTTTTTCCTAAATTGTCACACCTTGGTAATAAAAAAAAAAATTGAGAGGACTTTTTCTTTAAAATTACTATGCAGGTTAATACATATATATAAATACACCACTTATAACTGTGTAAACACCAAAAGGACCAGGATTCTTGTTCTAAATGGGTGGGTGTTTGGATAACCAATATGTTCTGCTCTAATTGATCAATTAACACCAGAGATGTATGAATGTAAAGGATTTCAGATTATACAGGGGTTGATTTACAAATGTTACACTGTTTCTGAAATAATAATCCTACATTTTAAGCTCTTCTTTTTTATTTATTTATTTATTAAAAATGTTCAGCAGATAGGTCCATTCATTTGTGAATTATTGTGTGGAAAATATTGAAAAACGAGAACAGAGGTAATTCTAAGCAGTATAATTTCTGTATACGACAAACAACATGGGTAACTTGGTAGACATTCGTACGTACAAGTGAATAGCTGCGCCTGCTGTTAAAAGTCTTTGAACAGCTGCATAACTTGAATGAACAATGGCGTTCTGTACACAGATATACAGCGGCGACTGTCCTTCCTTGTCAGACTTGTTTATATCAGCTCCTGAAACACCCAAAATGATTGTCATTCTGATTACATCCTATCCTTATAAAACCATACAAACATAATCAAACCAATGTTGTATTGCAGGGGTATATGTAAATCAGGTAGAGGTATATGTAAATGAAGCTGGGATATCTGTACTAGATATCTGTGTCACCCTGGTAAAATACTAGCCGCTTCCTACCGACTCGGCTAGGGAGAATTTCTCTTTAGCTCATTCGGTAGAGCGTAAGACTAGTAAACCAGAAGTCCTGGGTTCGACTCCTGGCGGAGGCTCGTGTATGTGGCTTACACACATTCAGTACTAACAAGACTTTTTGTAACAATGTTGATATGGTTGTTTTAAGAAGATGTACACTTTTTTGGATCATACTTTCATGATTTAACCAATTTCGTTTCAATATCATGCATCTTGAATATGAATCTGCTTCAAGAAACATGTCAATAAGAAATATCCGTTTTTACCTGCTTCCAGTAGGATGTCAATAAGGATTGGTCGGCCATGGAAGGCTGCCTTGTACAATGGAGTACAACCATTCTTGTCAGTTAAGTTGATGGCAGCACCAGCTTTCAGTAAAATCTATAAGATATATATGTATCATAAAATCACAGTAACAAAATCCTAATGGTTATTACTAGATCAATCAGCCTCCAATGAAACCATACAAAAAAGATAATAAAGCATAAAGAATCATATAAAAAGTCTTTAACAAATGCCATTTTGAACTTGGTTAAATCAAGGACACGTTTATACCAAGTAGCACAAGAATGCATATTGATTTTACGTGTCATGAAATTCTGAATTTCACAAGAGTCCCAAGCGGTTTGCTTCATTCAATCTGTTGCAAAACAAATTTGATACATGTGTCATTAAGTTTTTCTTCAATTAGGAAGTCTTTTACATGTGCAATGACAGACCAGATATCATGATCTTAGGTCAGTTAAGACGTTGTCGAGGACTTTGAGTACGTGTGACCCGTGTGGCCTTGAATGTAAACCAAACACAAATGAATGTTCAGCAGAAATTATCAAAGATTTAACATATCTGAATGTTGGTCAAGGTACCCCACTTATCCGGCAATAAGCCCAGGGGTCCAACACATGTGATACAATTCACTTTAGGGGATGGGCTTATTACAGGACAATAAAAGAACATTTGCTGCCATTTTACAGAACTGCAATAGATATTGGGTGGGATTATTACCAGATATGGGCTTATTGAATTGCCGGATAATACAGTACATGTAATATATTTAGCAAAGTTGATAGCTCTGCATCTAAGTAAGCTATGCCAGATGGACTTGGGTTACCGATTATGCAATCAAAGAGTTACTATGTATACATATTCAATCAATTGTAAAGCTCAAAATACTACCTTGCACAATAGTCAATATTCAATTTATTTTGAGTTATCTCCCTTTACATGTTTTCATTATCATATTATTTATTAAATCATGCATTCTCCAGCCTTTTTATTTATACATCATTAGCTACTAATTCCAAATTATCATTCATGATTTTTCTTTTAAATGCATCATGTGGGACTTTTTTTTAAATGAGATATATGTCACTATAACTGCAACTATAATTCTGAAGTAATATATTTATAAGCAGACCTGAGTGACCTCCACATGGTTGAGAGAGACAGCAGCCAGAAGAGGGGTGGTACTATCTTTAACACTGGGCACAGCTGGGTTACTCCAGGGGTAGTTAATATCAGCTCCTTGTGTTATCAACATTTTCACACCCTCCCGATCATTAGCCATCACCGCTAGGTGTAGCTCCCGCTCTCTTTTCGGCATTCCAAGTGATACAGCGTCACATTTTGTTGATTTGGAATTACCCATATTCAAACAAAACAGGTACATCAGGGCTATAAAAGAGAAATTGGTATACATTGTAGTGTGTGGTATACATAGTGTGTGGTATACATTGTAGTGTGTATACAAGTCTGGGTACCAAATCAGGGCTTCAATTTGAATTTTAAAACATTTCTGTCCTGTGTCTAAGTCTAAGTCTGGAGACAAACACTCGACCTTCACAAGATTTTACATTACACCTAAAGTTATGCAAAAACGCAAATATAAATTCCTTGTTCTCTTTATTTTAATTATTGCATTTACTAGATGATCTTGTGATATTTTGTTTTATCACATTCAGAACAACATATATATAATATCCCTTCTGGAAATTATAGGACATTCATATATATAAGCAATGCCTGTGCCTACATGTGTAATCCATTGTACAAATTTTGGTTCAATAAAATTGATTTGAAATGAAAACATATATATATAATACAACTGTATTGTAAATTATTCTGAGTACCAGCGGTATTCATAACACTATTTAAGAGGCATGTCTAGGGAATATGTATCTATTCATTATTATTTTCTCGTCACAGGTTGTGGTTGTGAATACCACATTTGTCCTTTTAAGTTGCACCTGGTTAGGATGGGTGTCCAACTGGTTCGTCTGAGCCCTGCATATATTTATTTAACAGCCTAGTTTTTCCTTACATGTAACATATTTGATACACTTCATATCCCATTCATCTCAAAGTTGTCTCAATGCAGTTTTAATATTTAGAAAATGTCCTGTTTATTTCAAAGATTGTAATGAAACTAACAATTTTGACATAACTAGGTTTTACTGTAATAAATTCTTAATTTGTTGTCGATATAATAACTCACTCTCATAAAATATATGTTAAACAACCAGGGATTTTCCTACAATAGAATTTGGGGCCAAATAACGGCCCCTTTCCCCTCGGAAAATCTTGCTAAAATTCCCAATTTGCCATTGAAAAATTCCCAATCGTTTGGCCATTTTTGCAAGATTTAAATATGCTCAGTGTGGAGAGGGAAGATGTAAAAACATTCATGTCCGTAAGAAAAGTAAATATATATTTGAATCCCTTGAAAATTAAATTTCAAAAGAATACATCAGATTGTTATCAAGTTTTTTCCGTTGCATTGATGTTGTAAAACTTCCCTATTTTTGTCTCGCCTGCGTGATTAAAGTTGGAGTAAAACAAATTTACAACATGTATTACTTTAATTCCTGTTAAGCATCAATCACTCATTCAAGCATTACACAATCATTTACATAAGACATGCATACACGCTGAGTTAAACATATTTATTTCCTTGCCAATAGGTGTGGAAATGTCATTTAGTGAAATTAAAAATTGCATGATGTAATGTACAGCATAATAAACAAGGAAGCAGGAAAAGTAATATCTGAATGCAAAATAGAAATACAATTTGTGTGTGTTTTTTTTAAACCTATCCTTTCTTCACAAGGAAACAGAAACAAATTTTATGGATGCTAATAGATGTGGCATTCAATTTTTAAAAATTTGTCAGCTCCCTTGATGTTATGTTCAGCTAGCTAGGTATGTTCATTGAACCACTGTATCCCATCACAGTATCATACAAGGTGACTAGTCCAGGTCACCATGCAAATTCTGAAGTTTTATTTTTATTCTCTGGGTATATGCAGGGGACAGTTTACAACAGTTGAAATCTTTCCTATTACTTTCCTCCCTTTTGGTTCAATTTTCATGTTTCAGGCTTTGAACATCTTAATATGCCTCGACCCCCCACCCTCTCACACACATCCAAACCTGGTAAATTTGGTGGGGTCAATATGTGTGACAAATTAAAATTTCCAAAATACTTTTCATTGCAGCATAACTTTAAGTATGTTGCTTATTTTTTTTTATTTTTTTTTTAAAGGTTTTTTAACAAATATAAATCAATATTTGTATGAAGTGATAGTATTCATCATCTAATCTTATTCTGCAATATTCAATACTTTACTGTTCTGGTCAGTGCATGTGTCAAATACTCTTGCCAGAGTTACAAAACCTTGTTGATCCCACAATCATACAGTACCTTTTATCACAACTGATCTATAGAAAAGTTTGACAACCTGCAGAGTATAATCTCAGGCAATCACTATTTTTTCAAAGGTGGTTGCGTAGATATAGTTTACCTGAATCCTAAACTGTCCTGCAGGTATGCGACCAAAACTTTTCAAGGGACCCCAATCCTTTTTTATTTATTGATATGTCTCATATTCCTATCAGTATGTGAAACCAAATAATCATTTGCTTTTCTGACTCCAATTTTAAAAAGTTAAAAGGCTATTGCTATCTGTGACATTTATATCACATCTTTTCTTCAAAGCCTTTTCATTCCTGTGATCATATCAACATTTTTCTAAAGTAATTATAAGATGTAACACCTGCAATATAATTTATTCATTACCCATTTGTCAACATAGGGTTATGTGTTCTAAGACTCCCTAAATATTTTGGAGCACATATTCCACTTAGGATCCTCTTCACTAGACTCAAAAACTGTTTGTAATTAGTGAACATTTTCATCGTCTGGTTTGTACATATACATATATTCATCCATTGCATTAGTTGTATTTTACTTCCTGTTTGTTCCACAACCCGTCCAGACTGATTTTAAAGTCACTGATAGCGAGTCTGCAGCTACAATATCTGTGTTATGGCAAGTTGTTGTTATGGAGAAGGTATTTTCTGAAGTTATGTCCTCTCGTATACGTATGATCCCTCGGGGATATGTCTGGGGAGCATGTCCTCGAAATGAATTCTTCATAAACTATGTTGGTCCCTCACCAGGCTTATATCAATGCATTTACTTTGTAAATCTCTACAATATCTTCTATTATACATTCTTTTCAACCTTTTGAAATTTCCATGGGGGAGTATCCCTGTGTTCAAAATAAAAAACATCAATAAAACGTTTGTAGATATATACCCCTAGGGAAAAATAGCACTTTAAAATGGCATATTTACAGTTGTTCTTTCAGATGGAATCATTAGATCTCAGAATATAGAAACAGTTTAGCAAATCCAGCGGTTAGAAATATTGCATTTAAGAGTCCAAAATCGGGCTTCTATTAGAGACAGTTGGCAAGTATGATTATAAGCTTAATTAGCCTACAGGTAATTAGTGTTGGTAACTTAAATCGTCAGTTTTTCAGGGTATATGTATGATGTGACAGAATTTCTGTTCAACTTCTAGGTAATTGTTTGTCTTTCTTTGTACACTTTCCAGCTATTCTATGGGTTTTTCTTATAGGGTTTCCATACAGAGCTAGCATATTTCAGGTGGGTCATTTCAAACGATTTATGAAGTGGAATGACTAAGTTGGCATCCAAAAACTTAAAAGTTCTTATCATGCCAAACATTATGATTAATGTTGTTTTCTTTATACTTTTTGACATATATGCTTTTCAAACATGAATTCTTAGTCAAATGCTTTATGTAAATCCAAGGTCCTTTACATCTTTGCATGATAAATACTCCTCATCATCATCAACAATGGTAGATCGAGGTAAACAAAACACCATAATTTTGAAATTGCTGGGTCATCAGAGTGGATAGCATTAGTACCAGATTACTTGATTATTAACTATGTGACAACTCATATTATGGACATAAATTCATTCCTTTAAAGGTACATGCATCATTCAGTTGCCATTTCCCTTTATAGATTAATATTGTTACTTTGTATAAGGTGAGTTTTCAGTGATTTTCCATTCCGCCAAAATTGTTGGTGTAATGGATAAAAACTACAAAATACGTCTATTTAAAAGAGGGAGATACTTTTATATTTGTATTCCTCATCATGGGATAGCTAGGGAAGTATTAAGTATCATTATAGGAAAAAAATAGTCTCCTGTGAAATGATATCATATTGCTTGTATGTTGCTCTGTTCCTTATTGATCACATGTGTCCTCATGAATCTTTTCAAACACAGACGATCAACTATTCAAATCATTAGTAATTCTTCACATAACTGATCATTATGTTGAATAAAAAACAAATCAAGACATGCCAATATTCTGCCAACGTCGCATTTACAGGAAAAACAGAGCACGTCAGTCCTTCATTACCCCCTCCTTTTGATGTTTACCTTTGAACGAGCGACTACTACGTCCCCTGTTTCGGCTCATCCATCGATCTAGAACTCACTGTCACTCCAATAACCAAAATCACAATAATTTCTTCTACAATACACACTGTCCACTTGCAGGTAATATGTTCACTTCTCTTCTGTCAAACGTCAAAGACACCATACTGTTGGGAACCCGGATGAAGGGATCCTTCATTGTACACGTTTGTGTCATTTTAAAATTCCTTTGTTTGAACACCTTTTAAATTTATAACTTATAAATAGATTATTTGTTATTATATGTATGCAGAAAATATCGTTAAAGGGAATTTTTAAAGGCCTCATGTTATATAAAAATATATATTTTTTAAATTAGAAAGTAGTTGCGGAAATTATTGTACCGATGTCGACTCGATGTTTAACTCTGTACTCTTCATCATAAAGACGCTCTTTCATTGTTTTTCCTTCAATACTGACAAACGTTTAGTTGCACTGGATATTTAGATACCCAAAATTCGAGAAATGGCGGACATTTCAACTTTTCAAGCACTTGATCTTCCACCTATTTCAAAGATAAAGTTTGATTTGATTCGCGCAACAAGGGAATGCTCACAGAGAAAACTACTTAATAGCGCAAAATGGTTTGTATTGAGTGGTATTGATTTGTATTTATTGGTATCTAGATTTGATTCTATGTGCCATACTCCCGTATCAGCTTCTGAATCCGGCCACAGGGGCACGCAACTACTATTAATATTGATCTTGTTTTAGGCTTTCAGTCGCTGGGTACGTTATAAGATCAATATTAATAGTAGCTGTGATCCGGCGTAGTACTAAGGCCAAAAAAAATGGGTAAAAAATAGGTAAGAAAAACATTTTATTTTATTTTTTCATTTTATTTTTTTTCTGGTGAAGAAAATCTCCTGATTACCTCCGTGAAATGTTAAAAATATGTTATTGTTTTAATAAAGTAT
>JAUMHH010206939.1:0-12996 GCA_032359455.1 Chlamys rubida
GATAAGGGGAAGGAAGGATGAGAGGATAGGATTGGGAGATGGAATGGAAAGAGAGAAGGAATGGGAATTGATAATGGGGGGGGGGGGGGGAGAGAAAATGGGGCATGATTGTAATTGAGAAGGAAGGAAGGGAAGAGGATGGTAGGGAATGAGATGGGAGGTACAATGTAGGCAAGATGGAAGAATAAGGAGGAGAAGTGAGGAGGACAGAATGGTAAAAGGAAAAGATTGGGAGTGAGAATGAGGAAAGGAAGAGGGGAGGGCGTGCGGAGAGACAGGGGAAGGGACAAGATGGGAGGGGTGGGCAGTGATAAAGGAGGATAAGCTGACAAGTGTAGGGAGGATGGTGATGGTGAGGAGACAGGTGATAAATGATGGTGAGGAAGAGTTAATTGAAGGTATTGCGGTGGAGACATGAGGCGAGAGAATATATGTAAAATAGAGGGAATCGGGATCGAGGGGTGTCGATGACAGGGGAGAGCACTTTGCTGAAAGTGAGGTCACGAGGATATAGGGACGATGACGGTATGGAGAAGCAAAGAAAGGCAAGGCTTCAGAAGGGGACTTAAGGGGATCGTGTACAGCGTGGCTACTAAGTGAAATAAAGTAATTCATAGGAACCTGAAAAAATTACAAATTAAGATTTAAGATATAAATAGAATAAATTAATTTATTGTATAAATAAACAAGTGATTGTGACTAAGATCAGTTCAGATTGTGACTAGACTTCGGCGCCCAGAGAGCCCAGAGAGTAGATTTTTCAGCTATTCCGAGGTCGGATCCAGAAGGTTACGCGGTAGTGCCGGGAAAGGTGCCGGAAGATGGACGGGTTTCCACGTACATGATCAGAAGTACGTACAAAATAGTTATTAGCTTATTACGGTAATTGAATTAGACTTGTGAACGATGATAATTGTTTCAGAAAGACGTGTATAGAATGTCGGAGGATCACGTATAAATATCTAAACGTGTTTCTCAACATCCCGATAAGATGTGTTAAATCATAGATTGACGATATTGACGAGTACCGATCTGTATCTGGTGGAGGTTCGGTCTAGAAACACCACAGTCAACGGAACCTCGTTAATCCGGCACATAGAAACACCACAGTCAACGGAACCTCGGTAATCCGGCACATTGATTTCTGAACAAATACATTTCTCAGCATAATGACGTAAGGATTTTTATTAATTTTTTAATAGGAGAACAATCACGCTTAACATATATTTCATGAGATGGGGCTGGATGCTATTCTTACATGTAGTTTCGGATTTCAATGTCGTTAGATGGAAGAAAGGTAAAAAAAGGTCAAACGTTTTTTTTTTCTAAATGAACATGTTAAACGTCACTTGAAGCTAATATATTGTTTAATTGAAAGATGTCAGCAAAATTGAAACTAAATTACGTTTCGGGAGTGGGATAGGATGGGGCTGTGGGAACAACAGCTTAAAGATACATGTATCGGCACCTGCATGGTTGTAGTCGGCTATCATCGACATTGCTCGGTTCCAGTCGGCTATCCTCGGTTCTAGTCGGCTGTCGTCGACATTGTTCGGTCCTCAAAGCTTTTGATCAATGAACATCGTTTTGTTACTAACCATATCTCCTCTATGCAAAAGTCACACACCAGAGCAGTTTTGTGGCGATCGCCAATACCTCCCCGGGGTCGCAGTCTGCAAAACAATACGTTACCGTGTTTTGTACTGTTGCCATTTTCCCTGTTTGGCGTGTAGCGTTTTACAAGATTAGCTTAGAACGAGTGTACCGTCGGGTAATATCTGTCCGAATTGAACTTATAAATAACGTGATTAACACACTAAAATGCTAGTAGTAACGGTACACCAGCAATGCATCGTGGGAAAACACGATCAAGGGAGACCGTATGTTTGTAATTAAGCGGTGTGCTAAAACAAACCGACAAACGTTTGAAAGAAAAGGAAAGTGCAATCTTGATCTGTTTGATTGACATACATGTAGCAGAGAAAATTTTATTTCAGTTTTGTTACTTCTAGATTTGTTATCAATAATGTTAGATTTGGCCATTGCAAAGGGTCAATTGGTATCACAAGTTGTCTTTTTTGTATAATGTATGACTAGTGCGATTTGACAATTTTTCGTTTTTGAATTTATAAGCATGTTTTTGTTTTTAACTTAAAGCTGAAAAAAATGGTTTTACCGACCATTACAATCGTTTATTTGTTTACTTTGACCAACATGAAGATAGATGATAGTAACACACAACACCGTTTTTCACCAAACCGTTGTCGAAAGGATTTTTGAATAAAAGGAACAGGAAATACACACACTTTGTGTAAAATTGAATGCTAAACTGATCAGACGGACATGTGATGGATCTAGTGTATTATCATGTGTCCTCATTAAAATGTCGAGAAATATACAAATATACCTGTCTTACACCACCACACGATAGATCTGTACTAATGGTCCTCTTTGTTTGGCTTATCGACTAAAACTATGAGTGAAATGTCTAATATTATTCTTAAATGCTTCTTTCTTTTGAAAACGTTGATTTTTCTTCTAATTATATAACGATTTGACGAATACTGCACAGTTCCTAGTTTAAAACACCACCGGAACAAAACAACAACATTCAAAACATCCGATAACTTGAAGTACTTTATTGTGTTCAGACTCATCAGTCCGAGTTCAACAGCATTTTGATGAGTTTATAATACCGACAAAATGATAAATAAATTAGTAAATTAAAAACAGGTAGCTACATGTTTCAGATTTATGGCGAGGAAGCTGATACCATACCCTGCATCATCTATTATTTTGTATGAAAGGCGATTGCAATACAGAGCTTACATTGTCCTGCTTTAGAACTTATTATTTGTATGAGCCAATTTGAAATAAATTATTTTTACAAAGAAACGAAACCTTTGTTCCAATATGCTAATTTATAGCATTGTTATGCACTTTCGTTTCCGTTATTGTGTAACTCCATTTTGCTCTGAGCAGCTACCGGATACGGCGGAAGTCACGTGTAGTATTATCCGGACATTTCTATGTACCCGGATTGACTGAGAAGCTGTGCTATTTACCATGTCAAATCACGTCATTATGTATTGATCTGTACAAACCCGTTATGTATTCCACAAAAAAAAACTATGTATTGATTCGAAAAAAACCACCCCTAGAATTCTGCTCTGCCAGAATACCTTGATCAATACAGTTCGTTTTTAACGGTCTTTAAGACTGCCAGGTAAAATGCTGGTTGTATTGCACGCTTTGTAACTAGAGACCTCCTGACTCACTAGCGCCATCTATCGTTCCTTTTTGTCTCTTTCAAGTTTTCATTGATCCATACAGGTATACAATTTTTGAGATTAACGATGATGAACAAAAGACATTCGCTGGAAGCATCAATAATTTAAATGAGGAAAACATCGTCTTACCTTGCTGAATCAGCGGGTAGTACCAATAAAATGTAATGAAGCTGAAAAGAAAAGATTTTCGCTCTAGACGCGATTATTATACCGACAATGGTAGTCTGATCAATATGAACTGCTACATTGTATATAGGGCCAAAGTGTATACACGTGCGTAACCAAAATTATATATCTGCCAGATATAGAATGCAGCTTTTCTTAAAAGGGCAATGCTGTATTCCACAGGTATTTTTTCAACTGGTGTTTTTTAAAGAAGAAATATAATGCAATTAGGAGAATGGATTAGAGCTAAGAGAACGTTTGTTAGAAAATAATCCTTCTCCTTTTAATTGCCACGCAGTCCCTATTCACTCACCTTTCCCTTCCCACCATCCCCGCGTGTCCTCACAAGCTTTCCTCTCCCTTCCCTCACTCAAAACCTTACCCTTCCTCCTTTCCCACCCGTCTTCCTCCTTCCCCTCAAACATGTTTCCTCTTTTTACAGCTAATTCTAATTTTATCATCTAGATGAGCTCTCTCAAGATTATTTGAGCCACTAAAGAGACTCTCATTAGCTGATTAGAGACGTTCCTATACATGTACACTTAACAATGCTTAAACCTCATGTAGTTTTAGCTGAAACAAGTTCTTTCATAGGGATACTTTAAGCCAGTAGAGGCGTTCTCACGTGTACTTAAGCCGCTAGACCCGGTACATAAGTGTACTTTTAGCCAGAAGAAACAGTCTGATTAAAATATATTAAGCCGCTATATAGTGACTATTTAATGGGAATAGTTTTAGCGGGTTGACACTTTCATAAAAATGCCTTTAGAGATTCTTTTAATTTAAGCCGCTGGAATGTCTTAGATGAGAATAATTTTCCTCAGTAAAGGCGCTCTTATACATTTTTTTTTTTTTTTTTTACTTTTATCTGCTTGAGGCGAAGAATAATTTCAGCCACTAAAGGCTCTCATAGAATTATTTTCATTAATAAAAACTCTCTTATAATAAAACTCTTATCTGCAAGAAGTGCTCTCCGAAGAATACTTTTAGCTGCTAGAGGCGCTCTCCGACGAATGCTTTTAACTGCTAGAAGCGTTCTCCGAAGAATGCTTTTAACTGCTATAGAGGCACTCTCCGAAGAATAATTTTAGCTGTTAGAGGCGCTTTCCGAAGAAAAAAATTAGCTGCTAGAGGCGCTCTCCGAAGATTAATTTTAGCTGCTAGAGGCGCTCTCCGAAGAACAATTTTAGCTGCTAGAGGCGCTCTCCGAAGAATAATCTTAACTGCTAGAGGCGCTCTCCGAAGAACAATTTTAGCTGCTAGAGGCGCTCTCCGAAGAATATTTTTAGCTGCTAGAGGCGCTCTCCGAAGAATAATCTTAACTGCTAGAGGCGCTCTCCGAAGAATATTTTTAGCTGCTAGAGGCGCTCTCTAAAGAACACTTTTAGCTGCTAGAGGCGGTCTCTAAAGAACACTTTTCTTAACTTGACTTTTATACCGACGCTAAACTTCCGCTGACGTCACGACTGTCGCCTTACATTACATAAGAGTGGAGCAGTACCACTACTATCATTGATATAACAGCATGACTTTGAGTCGGTTTATCTGATGTCCAATAGTAATAATGACGGTAGTCACGCTGGAAAGAAAGGAGACTGTCTGTCCTGGTCACCAACAGGTACAGCTGTATAGTATAGAGAATCATTATCTTAATAAATCGATATATCGGATTATAATGATACATGTATCTTAATCTTGGGCCCAGTAAATCAGCCATTTTGTACATACACAAACACGATACAGAATAAACCCACTATATGCTTCAGGGATGTAATTTGCGGTTTTGTGTTTGAAATGTATTCTTCATCCAATAAATTATCGAGTCATTTATATTGTACGTACAAGCCTCACAACCATTATAATATCGGTAGACAATAGGCGCTAGGTTTGTATTTCTACTATATTCTCCAACGTATTCGGAATATTAGCAAAAACTATTCAAATATTCAAAAACATCAATAGACAGGGTCGATTAGTAGAACAATTGCTGCATTCGTTCAAAACCAAGTTTCCGTTGTTCTGATTCACAAGATCTGCCAATACTTCATGATGTCCATCGACATCTCTTTCCAAACAATACAAATTAATTCTATCGGACAAAGGCTGTGGCTTTACTGTATCATCCACAGAGATCGGACAGCGGTCATCGTATATCGGGTCCGGTATCATTGTGTGGTCAGGTGTACACAACAGACAGTGTACGTCCTCATCAGTGGTATCGTGGATAGGTAGTTATCATTAGTACGTCTATTAATAAGGTGACCACTAATTGCTACAGGTATATATATATGTATTCATAAAAAATGTACACGAGGAATTACCAGACCTGATAAATTCTGGTAAGCTTATCAAATCGTTCACGCAAGTTATCAAAATGTTAATTTTGCAAAATATCAGGAAATTAAGAAAAATCAATAAAAAACAAATCAGACGAATATTACGGCTACTTTACATGTCATTGTCTTTATGAGTGAAAATATCTGTAAATCAATGACGTATATTTAAAGTTCATTACATATTGCTACAGATAAGGGATTACAATACGACATTTTTTGCAACCGTCTCCTTTATTGAAAGTTTATGAAGATCATGTTAGATTTAAATATCAGGTTTCAAGTGTCATGACCGTTAAGGGATGCCTTTTGCATATCATGGTTCTTTGGTGAGTTTTTCATGGATGTTTCTATGCAGGTAGCATGCTTTTGATGAACAAAAGGTTCTGGTCGAATCAATAATTGAGAGGAGACTGTGGTCATCTTACATGACAACCAGGTCCCGATGACAGGTAATCATGCGAACAAGAAAGGAAGCATTCACGTCAACGGGTTTCATCAAAAGGACATTATCTCACAAAATCGATGGATGATACCTAAATTTCGCCCGTAAAATATTCACGGACAATTAACTATCCGTTTAATTTCTTGGTTTAGTATACCGACTTCCGGCAAAGCGTGACCCGACATCTCGTCTTTATCGTAGTCTGCTTAGGTGTCTGTACCTGTTTATATTCACGGAAGCAAAATCCAGTAATTTGTCAGGTAAATATAGTTTGAAAATATTTCATATCTGAAAAGAAATACATTATAAGAAGCTCATTAAAATCATTTCGGAAGTACATAAGACTTGGCTTCTTGTTCCTGATTATATCTTCATTGGACGCGTTAGCAATTCTATACGGAGCAATGCCTATTTCAGATTGTCGGGTACTCTATCGATCTTATATCCTCTTCTAAAGCCACTGTATCGCTGCGTTTGGTTGCTGAGACACTCCTATTGCGAATATACTATTGTCACTCAGCCCAAACTTGCCAGTCATACCGAACAACGGATTCTCTTACCTCCAAAGAGAAGTTAATGTTTAAGAATCCCTGTCACACTACCACAAAACACTAGATAATTCCATTGTTTGGTGTTCCATACACATATCTCCCCTAAATTTCGTTTTAGATCTAACTTGTCCGGTCGTGTCAGAGAAATACCGCTCATCAAGCAGCTCAGCACTTCTTTTAGTCGCTGTTGTTGATTTCATGTTTTGCATATCTTAAATTCTAATTTGTTTCTCTTCATTAAAAGTTCCTCAATGTATAGGCTTCTTTTAAGAAATGATTTTTAAAACTATTGTTTTGCAGGAAAAAAGTTTTCAAATTATGTTTACTGTTTTTGACAGTGATACGGGGTTTCTTAACATATACATGTCCGTCAACTGGCGAACATCACTTTCTCAAATCTCGTCGTTTGCAAAGATATTAATCTCTCATTTCGTTTTCGATACACTGATGTCCTACTGACTCTTTTGTCCTATATTGCAGAAAGCTGTTAATAGGACATAAAACACAACCAACAAACCAAACCTGCTCAGCGGATAGCTGTTAATTGGACGTAAAAACACAATCAAACCAAGCCAAACCTACGGTAGTACGATACATGTAACAGGATGCAATGTTGGAACTCATTTTCTCAGAGACACACGTCATGACAAGGATACTGTCACTCTGATTTACCTGTTATTGTCTATGAAATCAACAGACCACAAACATGGGTCCATTCGCTGTTTCCTGTTTCCTCTGTTGAAGTGTTTGTCTACTTCGTTGTGGAATCGCCATCCATGTTCTTCCATCCCCTTACTGCCTTGTCATATGGTGACGATTTATGCCCTTATTTGTTCATAGGAAAAACATAAAAATAATCTTGTTTGCGACTAGATATGGGGCGAGGGGGGGGGGGGGGATAAATTGGTAGACCACTGGTCACTGTAGCTGTCCTGCACTGTCCCCAGTGGGACAAGTGTCCAGCTTGTTACTGCATTTTAAGGATGTCCCTTGGCGCGAGCTTTGGGAGCAGACTTGCGTCTAAACACTGTCGCAATACTTCAGATAGATGATGCAAAAAATGGTACGATACTTATTGTTGAGGCACGCATAGAGCAATTAAACTTACTCTAATACCGTTCCAAAGAACGTTCTAGATGTCTGTGTCCACATGCTTGTGGATATGACTCGTTTATGTTCCCCTCCATTTATATATAATACTAGTTTAACTTCATGCTGTAATCGGCATACTCTTTCCCATGGCTTAATGCCTATCGAAGTTATCTTGTATTATATCCCGTCTATGTTATCTACACTGACCGTTTGATGTATTTGGTTGACCAATCCACTTACTTTCCTAGAAGTTAGGCTTTCGTTGGTAATACCAATTGTAGCTGCTGTATTTCATTTCCAAGGAAATGTCAAATCGTCATTTTTCTTATCATTTAATGACACATGATTTTCTGCAACGTGTGATTTTCGTCAGTATAAATACTGCATGCTATTCATTAAATATGTTTCGTTTAATTTTATTATTTTGTATTTACATTACATTTCAATTCAGCAAAACTTCAAAAGTAAATAATAAACAAATAATTCACGTATCTAATGACAGCTATCCAAGTTTACATTAAAACATGTGTTTACATCCGGACCAAGTATAGGTGTGTAACTATGACATCATTTACAAGACATAGTGTGGTGTAGGTATGTAGCTAATGTTTTCCACGGCACCCTACACCCAGGAGACAACCAATTAACACAGTACCGAGACCTGTTCTGCAGTAGATATTGACATTTAACTATATTATCCACCGTTCTAATCATACTTCACGATGAGTAAATATCATATAATTTTGTGTAGTAACATTTATGTTATACGGTACGTATTTACGTAAAACACAGATCTGTTGTAGATGAACATTTACACCCCAAAAACGTATTCATTATTTGTCAATTAAGAAAAGGTCGTAATATTAATGTTGCTATGTATGATCTCAGTGGGCTATACACTGTATAGTACTGTAAACTAACATATTTTAGCGGTTTCGCGCTTTAAATAATGCAATATAATTACGCTAATTGAAGTTGTTGTATAAACAGTGTAGCACTTGTTGTGATTGCGTTAATTCACCAATCTGGTAGTCTTATAATATTTCTAAATCCGCTAAAATTTGAGTCCGCTAAAATAAGTACTTTACGGTATATCTTATATAATTATGTTCTACAGTTGTCGACGACGAAGATACCCTTTGTGAAAGGTCACTTCAAGGAAGACACCATTGATTTATTCCTGAGTTAATGAACAAATACAACGCCAGGGAACACGAGTCAACCTCTTCTGATGGTTTTCTCGACTGAAAAACTGAAAAGGTAGGATTACCTTACACAGCCGATAATTCCCTGGAAGAGATGAGGCTGGCTATAAATCAGGCTACCACGGGGCTAAACTTGACTAGTCATTGATACTTAATGGATTCCATAAGAGCTGTATTTCTTTAACGAATCAATACTCGGGTATAATATGATCCGGATAATAAAAACGCCAATTTAGAACTCCGCGTATATTTTTAGATGCAACTTTTAATATAATTCCAGTCGCCATGGAAACATCTTTTTCTTAGTTTTGTAATTTAGTCCTTTGTGATTGTTGTAAAGACGTTATCAGTAATGATGAATATTCAAGAAGTTTTGCTTAGTAATTATTTTTTAGGAATATCAAGCTGCGATATCACTGGACACCAAGATTTTTCATGAGAAGGATTCTTCAGAAAATCGCTATCGATTTAGTATCAGTTGTTAAACCGCCTAACAACGTGGTACAATCGGTGTAATAAATAATTCAGTATGGTGAAGTGGTCATCTTTACCGTAATTATACCTCATTAGGGGGCGCAAATCGTGATCATCTTTACCGTAATTAGACCTCATTAAGGAACATAAATAGACAATATCAGTTCCTTAATTTGTGGTGAGATGAAGGTAATATTTTGTTAATGGTTTCATGTTTATGTCAATACTACAGGTATTAATTACATCCGAATAATATTCCCGCACTATTATGTTGTCTAGTGGATATGTTTAAGATGGTTAATTTCTTCCGGAACATAGCTTTGAGGTTTCTGTCAGTTATATAGGGGATATACAAATACGTGTATGTAAAATCAATATATTTTCATTCGATTTCATCATCTACATTGTAGTATGCCTATGCACGCTTTAAACATGTTTACTTTGTTTCTGACATACGTACTTTTCGATGCGAAGTCAAAAATCAAGAAATAATTAATCAGAAAATATCGAAGTTGAAATTAAAGCTGGTATTTCAAAATACGAGTAACAAGCTAAAATAAACACCAGATGAGTATTTTTTTCTGTTAACAGAATATTATGACATTATATAACCGTCGACTATGAATTAAGAACTCTGTGTTAAATTGATAAACATGGCGGATACTTTCTTTCTTTTTCCAGGAATCGCCTCGGTACAGAAATGAAATTTGACTTTTTAAGACACACATCCTGAAGATCAGACATATTGCAGAAGTCGGATATCTGAAAGACGACAGAGCATGCGCAGGAAGGGTATCCACAGAGAGACAAAGAGGAGATAAAATGCAGGCCTTTGGGATAGTTATGAAAAATCTTTTTCCCAAAGATGATCTAGAAGAAGTTTAATAAAAAAAACTCCATTAATAAAAAAAAAAAAAGAAAGATTTTCAATTTTCCTCTATTTCCCCTATTGGGCCTCACATGCACCTTTTTATACAAATTAAACAAATTGAGTTTTTCCCCTAAGCATGCTTCAGACCACATTTGGTTTAAATCCCTTCATTTGTACAGAAGGGAAAATATTTTTCTCTATTTCCCCTATTGGCTCAACCCATCTGCCCCAAAGAAGGGGGCCCACACACCTCAGTTATATTTTGTAATACAAATTGATTCGTTTGTCCGTAAGCATGCTTTAGACTGCATTTGGCTTAGATCCCTTCACTTGTACAGTTGGAGAAAAAAATGCATCTATTTCTCCTACTAGGCCCACCCCGAGGGGCCACACACCCCGTTTATACGAACTTGAGGCTCCTTTGTCCAAAAATACTGAAGAACAAATTTGGTCAAAATCCTTCTATTTGAAGAGAAGAAGATTTTTAAAGATTTACCTATTTCCCCCTATTTGGCCCAGCCCCTCTGGCCCCAGGGGGGGGGGGGATACCCTCTGTTTATACAAAACTAAGAACCCTCTGGCCAATAATGCTCCAGACCAAATTTGGTCAAAATCCTCTGAGCCGTTAAGGACTAGTAGCGTTTTAATGGTAAAAGTTGACGGACGACGGACGCTGCGCCATGGCATAAGCTCACTTGGCCCTTAATTCGGGCCAGGTGAGCTAAAAATGAAGCAACAAGGAAGACCTTACATATGCGTGAACACAGGACAGTCACCAAGAATATTCATTTTTATGATGTTGCATCTTGAAAACAAACATGTTGTCTTGACCAAGAATGATAAGATGCAATGTATACCCGTTACAAAAGATAGCAGTAGACTAAAACTTTAACATTGTAAATAGGGCTTCAGATCATTATGGGTATTGTCAATATGATATCAAAGACTACAGTCGGAGCCAAGGTTTTGAATAGAACCACACTAGTCGACCTTGGGACCATGTAGTAGGACTAAGAAGTATAACCCTTCCCCTCCAGTTTTTCTACTAGTGTTGCTGTCTGTCTGTTTATACGCCAAACCAAGGAATCGCAATGACAGAGTATGGTAAGTTTAGAGTGCACTTACTAACTATAACCTTACTGTGTACGGTAACACCGACACCTACTAAGTATAACCTTACTGTGTACGGTAACATCACTTACTAACTATAACCTTACTGTGTACGGTAACACCGACACTTACTAACTATAACCTTACTGTGTACGGTAACACCGACACTTACTAAGTATATCCTTACTGTGTACGGTAACATCACTTACTAAATATAACCTTACTGTGTACGGTAACATCGACACTTACTAACTATAACCTTACTGTGTACGGTCACACCGACACTTACTAACTATAACCTTACTGTGTACGGGTAACACCGACACTTACTAACTATAACCTTACTGTGTACGGTAACACCGAAAGGTACAAAGTTTTAATACACTCATTTTACCTTTGGAACATAATATCTTACATGTGGTGCAGGAAGAGCTTATCCTTCAGGACCATCTGGTTTGAGCTGTGGTTAACATTTGAGAGTTATTCCCATTTGCTTTAGTATTTGCTTGGTTCCCATTTAAAAAAAGAAGAGAAAACGTCTTTTCATTACAATATACCTGGTCCTTCACCTATTGTTGTGTGCACTATCATCAGCTTGCAGTCGACAATATATCATTATTTACAGATTGCTGACATCGAGGTTTTGTGATGTTCTCTCAGCGGATTTTATCGGTGTTCTATAGATGATCCTGGCCCTACTCATGTATGATTTCCTAAGGGATTAACGTATACCTATCATCCACAGTACCCCTGGAGAGAATCAACCTTATTTTAATATAACACAAAAAGGTACCTATTGGTATTTTAACATACACAAAGTGTACTTTAATAAATGAGTAAATTGCAACTTATGACTTTTTGTTTATTAATATATCGACATTTGACAGTTTAAATTACAATTTAACGTTTACATAATATTGAAATTAGAAACTTTCCTAAAGATTAACTTTTTAAAGATTTATTGATTTATTATTAAAAAATATCAACAAAATTAAAGATATATCTGGCTAGGAAATTGTGAAGTTTTAAATACGTCTCTCAGGTTTTTCACCAACTGATACTACTGTCTTGTGTTCCTCTGTTATATGTTGTTAAATGTGATTTGGATGCAATGCGCAAGACACTCTATTGAGTTCTATTACCCAGATATCAGTAATTTTAGGACTGTGCATGTAAATTAGCAAATATCTATTTAAGCAAAGGCCTTCATGTTCAGGTGTGCATATTGAATAGATAGAAAGAATAGTCCGAAACAAATACCGGTAAATAAAAACATCGCAGCTCTCGGCATATACTGGTAAATTAAAAATGAAACGGCATACGACATAAACCTGCCAATAAAAAGAACAACCATCGACAAACACCGGCCAATAACCAGAACAACCATCGACATACACCGGCCAATTAAAAGAACAGCCCTTGACATACACCGGCCAATTAAAAGAACAGGCCTAGACACA
>JAUMHH010206950.1:0-12995 GCA_032359455.1 Chlamys rubida
ACTACTCTCGTAGAATGATTACTTCACTTCAAAATATATTGTACCATAATACTTTGGAAGCAAAGTGTCAAATACTATCAAAAGGTACTATGTCACCTTTCTCTCGTATATATCGAGCAACTGAATATTTGATCATTTCTTGCTGACAAATATAAATCAATTTAACATCCGTTTTTTCAAATTTTTCAATATTTAATTGGAGCTTATCTACATGCTATGAGATATGAACCATATTTGAGGAGATAAAAGCAAAGGAATGGAATGAGGCTATGTTGGTCACACAAAAGTAGATTGCCAGCAATAGAATAAAATATTAACATATGCTATTTGTACATATATCAAAATGTTAAAGATTAGTTCTTATTTTATTCAACATTAATAAAAATAATTTTAGTAATACCACGGTACGCAAAATGCATATTTTATTCGAATTTTCTGGATATTTGAAGATTCGACAATATTTGCTCGGAAGTTTTTGGCATAAAAATCAGGATGATATTACAGGACGTAAATTTCTTAATATGTTCGTTCTACACTTCTATTTTCACCTTTATAACAAACAATATGATAAAACTGCAGCATAATAATGCATGCACTAATTGATGCATAACAACAAAGACCCGTATGATAACACAAATTAAAACAGTAACATATCTGATAAGCCTAATAAGTGGCTAAGGTTTCATTTGATCATTTCTGTAGTCTTATGCAAGGCAGCCAGACAGTAGCATCATCCGTATATTGGTTTAGGTGATACGGTTCCGGTATGCATCAGGAATCACGATTAGAGCCATCAACCACCGCAAATATGTTATCTTACTCTTTCTGATTACACCACAGCTGAAATGAAAATATTATATTGACTATATTAACGTGTTGGGCAGACACCGAGGAATGGAGTTACAGTGTAAAACTAAAGATTTCAAGTTTTATTATGGTAAAAACGGACCACAAAATATCAAAATAAATTTAAATTAAAATGACATGAAAATGATTAATAAGGAAATTTTTAGTATCCAAAACATATTACCGAAACCACAATTTTATTCGGGAGCATAAAATTTGTAAAAAATATATTGCATAGCTTTGCGATAAAACTTTAAAATAAACAGGTAGTTAATAAAACGCTACACCAAATTATAAAAAGTTAATAAAACGTCTCATTGTGGTATGGACATATGATGGGATTGGGGTTCGATCTAATGATCCATGCCTTAATATGTCCTCGTATCAACATTGATGCGTTCTCATAAATGCTTGACTTTCCATAAAGTGTTTAAAGATCGATAAATGATAGGAAAAAATCTCGAATCTTTTCGATTTAAAGCAAAGTGCATCAAATCGTTATTCTCAGATATGAGGCATATGTCTTTACTGGCCCATCTGTCATGTAAAACAGTTAAATAAAAAAAGAGAAATCAGAAAAAAATAAAGACGTTATGCATTATTAACGCTAGCGGGGCAGTCTTTCTACCTTGATATTTGATCAGCATCACGTTTATTTGACTTCCGATTCTCCGTAGCACGGCTACCTCGATGTTATCTACTCCAACATCAAAAGACACCGTCCATCTTTGTAGTTCACTGTAGTGTGAAGTTATTTTCCTAATTTCTATCATGATCATGCTGTTTTGGGGAAATAATGCCAGCATAGTTGACAAGTGGTCTGTATCGCTTATCTTATTAGTTCATTATAACCATTACTGATCGCTGTATATCTAAACTTACTGACACTTAAGCGGAAGGTCCACAGACCGCAGTCAAAGGCATGTATACTAGATAATCATCACATTTTCTGATCAGTCATTTAAACTCCGACATCTAAAATTGGTGGCTAAACACTAACCATTTAAATCACTTCTAGAGTAGATAACATAACAAATGATCATACAGAAAACACACATTGCCATACGCCATTATTTGAACATTAACCAAATGTAGTTTCAGCGAAGATAACAAAATGCTTGGAGTTTCATCAACGTTTTATGAATAATGGCTGGATTCAGAATGACTATTGAATGTGCTCATATACATATAAAGTAAAAGTGCCAGACTTTGTCTTATTATGCAGCAAACAGAATAGCTGATTTAAAAACTAAAATTAAACTTTGAAGTTTGGACGCAGAATGAATGACTCTTTGTAGATGAAAGATGAGCTATTTGCATCCTGGTTTGAATCTCAGCTCTTCGTATCTTATGGTGTTTAGCTTTATATCTGATGATCTTTTTATTGTAATTGTAAATCAATCTTCTATTTCGAAAGATTTGTTCATGCGTGTGTATAAATTATATTAAGTTGGGCAGAGTGTGATATAAAAAAATGTAAATATTTATTTTGTGTATGTTTGCTTACCAAAACGGCGTCCATAATACTGCACATCTTTAAATTGATAAAAACTGTTCTATTTTTCTTATGTATTTTAAAATTAGATATATATATGTTTTCAAAAGGATAAAAGTATTTTCCAAAATAGAAAATAATTGGCAAAACGGATTCATGACTAATCAAACTGCCTTTGGACATTTCTCCCTTATACCAAAGTTGGGTCTTCTTTTTGCTTGATTCCATCTTAGATCAATTGGTACATTATGTAGTTAGATTGCAAAAAGCTGGTAGTTACATCAGAAAGCTTGTGTAAAGCTATTGAAAGACATTAAAAAATTGGTGAAACTGAAATACTTAATACTAAAACATGTCCTTAGATAAACTGTGTTAATATATTATCATCTAATGGGTATTATGACTTATATCAAATACACCAAAACTGTCTATAGCAAGGATTAAAAAGTGACAATGGATGCAAGGTTTTATGATAAATTTGAAAATACATCGATTAAAAATATCGTTTACACAAATGGATCAACATCTTTTTATACATACATGCATGTATAATAGCTTTATCTTAACTGTATGCAAAAAATGTAACATGTATGAAGTTGCGTGTATTTTATAACTGAAATAATCAAATCCTTTAATCAAACATCCGTTTTGAAAATATGTAAAGAATACAAATCAGTTAATAAAAATCCTGACATTTACTTTGGAAAAACGTGGGGAAAATACAACAGCATCTTTACACCAGAACCACAACAGGAACAGGAGACCCCCCCCAAAAAAAAAGAAAAAAAGAAAAAAGATAGCACGATCCTCCACACAATAAATTATAAGTATTCCCAATTCACGTTGTCTTCACTTTTTAACAATTTCCAAACAATATCAGCATGCTTGTTTTAGTTAACTACTTGAATGTGCTGCCGCAGTGATCTTTAGTCGAGACAACGGGAAAATGTGTTAGTATCAACTCTCAAAGTCGTTCTGTAGTCTAGGTTCTATAATAACTTCGTATTTTTCTCCATCAACGTCGGTATGGTTATAACACAAAATATGGCTACTCTTTATAAATTTTAAATTAATGACGATAAAAAAGTCACATAAACTTTCCGGAATAGAAAACTTGTTCACAAAATTGGTTCTATTATATTTTTTAAAATATCAAATGCCATGGTGAATCTGGTCTACTGAACAAATGGATTAGAAAAGAAGCTTCCAGTCAAAACAACATTGAGCAAGATAGCAAAAGGTATGACAACCTCAAACATTTAAACTGAATGATGAAGAAAGACAGAAACTATGAGAATGCAAGAACATCACCAATAAGAGTCGTATTATAAATCATACATGTTGAAACAAGATATTAGCCCAAGAAAACTCAGGTAACTACAAAACTGATACCACTGATTACTATTATCTATCCTACTTGTATCCTTACAATTTTCTTTATTCATAAAATCAAACAATCGATAGCGATCAAAATATTTTTATTTTTTTCGTCAGATATGAAATTATTAACACTATGTACATGTTCTTAAATAAAGTTGAAATTTGTTATCAGCTTTATTTTTCAATCCAGACAATTTTCAAGACTTCTGGTTCCATCGAGTGTACTTCCATCGAGTGTACTTAAAATGTTGAAAACTAATAAATGAGAAATAGATAAACTTGATGACTAACTATCACGAGTATGTATATCGTTTTCTCCCATAACATTATGTCGAAAAATAATACTTACACACCTCTCCAACTCCGAGAGTCAAGGACTTCACATTATTAACTTTATTTAGTATCCTTAATTTGCTTGTGAGGACGCATGGTTTTGTCCTGTCGAAGTCAATATAAAGATTGGGATCGGTATGCCGACTAATGGAGCAACAAAAAACAACAACTAATAGTTGTCACAGTACAATAATCAGTCAGAATTGCAGAAAGAATAAGTACAGTAAATCAAAAATAAAATGGCATACAGATGTAACACCAAACATGTACATACATTTATACGATTTCCAAAAAAAATAAAACATTTTTGAAATTTGGTTGCATATAATATCTATTTGCATAAATGGAGAATAAATTGCACAGCAAAATGTGTTAAGAAAAACAAATCTATCATTAATTTAAAAAATTTAAACATAAAGAATTAAAAATAAAAAATAAAAAAACTTAAGTTTGAAGAATCCCTAAAACGCACCTGGAAGGTCATGCACGTGACGTTTTAAGTACTTTAAAATTTACAATGAATACGTGCTCTCGGTGCTTGAATTATTGTATCAAAAATGTATACATGTATACCACTTTTGGTTTGATCACTGCTATGTTCTATATATCATGTGTCTGCTCAATGGCGTTGGGCTTTATGTCCCTCCCTTTGAATCACGCCATTATCAACAAAATCAAATGGAATGATATTGATGATCGTTATTAGCATATTGAACTATTGAAAAGATCGTGGCTATACATGTTAATATTCAGAATATATGCAAACGATAACAAAAGATCAAAGCGAGGCTTTGATTGCTTAGTGACACAATAACCCGGTCGATTTAACAGATATCATCTATTTGACCAGATAATCTTTTTCATCGAATACATTATATTTAAACGTGTTTGAGAAGAGTAATGAGTTTGTAACTCAATGGTTATTTTGCATTTAAATCCCAAGAAAATATGATTAATAAATTTCAGAAACTTATTCTTTTTTGGAGGTTACACTTAACAAAGTCTACACAACTCACCCACTTGGCGCTGATATGATCTTCACATTTTAGAAAATTTAAAACTCTTTCAAATCCTAATTTAACACAGGAAGTTTAAACTATAACAACGCAATAATACGCGTTTAAACACAAAACGTCTGGATAAAATAATAGTTTCAAAAGCTAGTAAAATGTCACCACATTGTAATGTCAATAAGGACACAATGTTGTAAACCTTTACATTCCAAATGAAGATATGACCTGTGTATATAAGAAATCAAGTAATGTTAAAAGTACTAAAATAGTGGAATATTCTTATTTAAGGTCTTATCATATTTTTGTAATATAGTATAAAAATGGCAAAGAATATAAAAGAAAAATGGTGCAATTCTTTTGTCTTCAATTGATACAGACAAACTTCCTGATAAAAAGAAACATTATCTTTTTTTTTTAAATCGTGATTTGGTAACAACAAAATCATGTATTTCATTGAATAGTTACCCCTACGAATCGAAATTAATTCTTCATATTTTTGTACATAATGCATTAGGTTAAACATTTTTAGTTATTAATATTTTATTATGTGATAATCACGCGTTTTCAATTAGGGCATGTGATCATACCTGAGTGATTTGTGTTTTATCAGAAGTCACCTGGCCAGTCGTGCGCTCGCGCGGCGATAACCTTTTATCCCGATAGAACAGAGGCTTACTCATACCACCGTCCGAGAACATTCATATAAGGTTTATTTGCGGGTGCATTATCACTATAAAATAGTCATGAAATATAATTTTTTTATATTCCTGTTCTCCGTGCGATGCTTGGGTGACATATTGCAATAATAAGGCTATGAATACGGGGCGAGCTGAAATGTTAGACCGACTTCTCGGTAATATTGATTACGTTACTGACAACAGTCTCTGTATTACATTTATCATGGAGTCCGGGTATGTCGTTAAAATTCCTACCCTCACAAGTCTGGAACAAAGTCAACCCTTTCCCCAAAAAGCATAAAGACACGGTACAGAGCCATAAGATCCAACATTAACTCCTATTGCCGAAACAACTTTCCAGTAAAACACATAAATTAAATCAAATGCAGTTTCACATTGAAGTTTTGCATACATCGGTTATGAAGCATAAACAATATTTTTAATATCAAGTTGAACTATTTAACAGGGGGTCATAATCACAGAAAAAGCATGCTGTTAAAGTTCTGTTAAAGAAATCACAATATTTTCCACTCATTTTGGGATGAAAGAGTGTAGTCTTTAACGTGTCAAATCTTGGAGAGATTCTGCATCATAAACACATTATCAGTAAGGTAAGTAATAAATTTCTGCTTTAATGCTCGTAATGATAAGCCATTTTGTTCAAATTTTTAAAATATGTGACACTTAATGTTTTATATCATGGACACAGTGTACAGTTCAAGATGTACCCATGAGATTTTGGGTGAGTTAAATAATCACTGAATTATATACGTAGTAAGGAAAAGTTAAGTCAGTCGAGGTAGAAAGCCGAAGAAAACAACTATTTATGTAACGATGTGTCGATTTCGTCCATTTCGGACAAAAGGTCAGAAGAACTTTTGTACTTAAGTGTCCCGAAACACGTATAGAAATATGGCAACGGGTCCTAGAACACTCTGTAGAACAGATACGTTACTCCAAAACTAGTATTTTATGTAAACTGTGCCAAACACATAGTCCTATGGTGTAGAAATCTATGGTATATTTCAAGTTTTATTGTACACAAAACCGGCTAACAAACACAAAGATATATTTAACTAAGATATAATTGATTGTTGAATTTGTAAATTTGTATATCTGGTTACAATATCATTTTTTCTTCACCAAATGTATTCGTGTTATAAGTAATATGATATTGGCGTAGTTGGTTATTAATAAAAACAAATATGAGTTTAAAAGAATTAGAAAACAATATCCCCATTTACCCAGAAGTCATTCTTTTCCATTACGAATTATTTTTAATGCTGAATTTTGTAAGAATATGTGGTAAGTTTGAGACATCTTACTAATTGTTTTATACTATAAGCGGCTGATAATCAACTAGTAATTTGGATGAAATTTTGAACTGATTGTATTTGTTGTACAATGTAATTTCCATATTTCTAAGTATAAATACATTTAAGCGTCGTGAATATTTGTTAGATTAATGTTGCTTATGACTTAAAGAAACCTTAAACCTAATTGCGCGCTGAGTGTTATTTTCATCATTTAAATATAACCTTATAGTTATGAAATTGACGATTTAGTCTGTCATAATTGTATAGTTAGCTATTCCAGTATGATATGTGATAATCATACTAACTAAATAATCTATTGCAGAATATGGATAAAATTGGCAATAATCAACAATTATGAAATATGCAAAATCATATCTTACTTAAACAATTATATTTATCCAAGACATTCCACAGCATTCCTTTGTGTAAGTGATTTCGATAAACATCACGGATTGCTGATATTGCGATGTAATCACAAGACAAATATTTGTATAAAATAGCACGCGAGCGTTTAACATCTCTAGGGTGCGTTGTTATTCCTAAGATTAGATTTTCGGCAGGAAGACGTTCTCTTATGGAAATTTTGGTTCGCATCGAAAGAAATTATTTGTAAGGCTCGTGATATGATCAAGTGCGATTATTGTTAGTCGTTTATCTGATATAGTAGCTGTCAAATGGGTTGAACATCGCCCAGCCGCTAAACAGGTGTGCTCATTGTGGCTCACAACCTTCAAAGGTATTCAGAATATTCAAATACCACCAAATCGCATATATGTATCAACTATATACTCATTATTACAAGAAAACACCTTATCAAAGAGTAAAGCTTTCAAAATTAATTTTCATAGCTATACCGTTTATCGTCCGCCTTATCATGTAAAGGGAGGTATTAAATTTTGTTTATGTTTTAAAAATATGTGATATGTATCTACGTGACAAGAGCAAATTTCTCAGCCCTTTGATCTTTATACGTCGACTTTGTTAACATTCATAATCCTTGTATACTCAGCTTGTTGCTTATGTGAATGTGCCTGATCGTATCTCAACTTATATTAAAGCAATTCACTTATGCAATTCAAGGAACGGTTTTAATGAACACATTGCGTGTTCCATTACTATCAGTGCGATCTAGGTCTGAGACGCGTACAAATAAACCTTGTAAATGATAAAAGGAGAATAAATTATAGTTCGTCCATTTCTTAGGTGCTTTATATGGTTAGGCAAAGGGAATATAATTTAATTTATCTTTCACTATGTTCATAAACAATTTTGCATTTATCAGAGGCGTCATTTTCAATTCCTAAGATTTGTAAAGATTCAATAAGAAAATGCGAATCACTATCTTTTGTACTTTATTTAATTTGTGATAAAGAAATAAAGAACTTGTTTTTTTCATTTTTGTTTGCTTAATACATATACGTTTATCTGACAGACTTAGATATATGATAAAAGACACATAATTGTAAAGAATGTCAATAAATTTGCCATATATTATCAGAAAATTCATATATCTGCATGATTTAAATTGTTAGTATAATGATAAGCTAAAAACAAATTGATGTTAACCTTGCATACTTGAGACTAAAGACATCATTTGTTTATTGCTAAAATACGCGTATTTGTGTTAAATATTAATGAACAAAATCCACCAGTTAGATAATACCAACATAATATAATTCACAGGTATGATGTTTGAATTTATTTTCAATACATTTTCAGAATTAAAGATATGAATGGATAAAAATCCAGTCGTATAATGTGCAGGAAACGGTTTTCCTTCCGGAACGTCTGAATTTGCCTTTTTGTTTACCTTTGTGTGTGTGTGTTTGGGGATAGGGTAGATTCGTATTTCATAATTTTGTTTTTTAGTTCAATTTTTTGGTTGTTTGGAATCTAATTCCAGTATATCTGTTGTGTTCACAATGTGACATATCATCATTTACCTAATGGTGTCGTTATATATCATACTTTCTACAGGGTATCCGTTTTTATTTCCCTTATCAAGGAATTTTTAAATTGAATGACGTGATGATGAAATAAAATAAGTTTAATCATACAAATGTTGCCAGCGGCAATAAAATATACATGACAAAATAGCATTATTCAATTAATTTTTATTTTTTATACAATGTCTTTATATTGACGAGAACGAAATGTGGAGAAGAGAAGACATGGTTCAAATACAGTTTACACTGAAGTGTGGATTTGAATTTTTTCTTCAAACTAATTGGATCGACACAATGTGGACTGTACATTCAATTGGCCATCATTCTGTACTCAATACTTCTGAACGTTCTCTGTTAAAAATAGATATAGAGTTGATTGCAAATCCTCGATAATGTAAAGTTTGGTTGCGTAACGTTATAAGGATTAAAGTAACAGAAGTTATGTTTCTCAGTGTGATTTATAACATGTAACATTTCTAGACGCCCGTTATTGTGGAAATATATAATAGAATGAACAGCAAGATTACCAATCAGATACTGTAGTAGTCATGTTCCTCAGTTTCATCACATGACGTGCGGCACCGACAATTAAAGTCATACTGAGTTTTAGTGTTTTATTATATATAATTATAATATGTATAATTAGAATATTATTCATGCTGCTTTTTGTCAATATTCAACATCACAAACACTTTTGCTTTTATTTTTAATTATGTTAATAACAATAGATTGTGCTTCTCACATATTCCTCAATTTGATTATTTTAAGGGTGTAAACAGATAAAAGGATGTAATGAATAAATTGAAAAATCATCACTGTGAATCTTCTTTTTCCTTAATTAAGATAGATGTTTTTTCTTAACAAGGCAATCAAGATAGCAAATATTCTTTTAAAACAGAATCTAATGAACAGGTAGACTGTTGAAGTCAACTTTGAAATGTCGCCAACATCTTATTGTTAAAGATATTGTTCGTTATGCAATTTGGTATACATTTTGTATGTTAATGTACTAGTTCACTTTTAAAATCAGTTCCATCGTCTTGAACATCTTATGTAAATTTCCTAAGCATTTTTTCATTATTTGTAGTTTCATTGAAATTAGTTATTATAATGTTCCTAATTACTAAATCCAAGTAACCATCAAAATTATATTTTTCTGAAGATGAACGATTTACTAGAATACCTGTCAAATTCGAAATAATAAAAGAATCCTTTTGTTATACATGCTCGTGAAGATATTTGATTTATCACGATTGTTGAGTGCAGTTACTCAGAACGGAACTTTTTCCCCACACATAACATATTCCGGATATTTAGTTTTAATGCGAGTCCAGTCTCTAGCTTTTGCTGTTACAAGTGATTTACCAAGTAGACCAAGTAAAGGAAAAGGCAAAAGAAAAAACCCCAACATCGGTGTGAAATATTTTTGTGTTTATGAAATTTCATTTCAATTTTATTATATTATATATAATGCCTTGGTTGTAGCTTATACACATATCTAACCCGGTGCTAATTCTACGAAAATACAGATAAAAAAAAAATGATAATAACGATAATAGAATATAATTATATACACTTTGTCTGATTACAGTTTGAAGATAAATTTTATTCCTGAATAATATGTTAACTATTTCATCAACAAACAATTTACAAAACATGGTGTTTTACTCATTGTAATGACGTGTTACAAAGAAGATGTCTTAAACTGTATTTGTTTTAACAACAAACGTAATTAATTGATATTGTATCAAATGATCTGTCATAATATTTCCATAGTTATTATATTTATGGTATCAAATTTAAAAAAGTGGCGATGGTATATATAATGTAAGATAAGATAAATTCTTCTGCCATTTTGCTTTTTTCATTCATAAAGCATATTCATGATTTCATATCTACGTTTACAATAAGTCACGAGTTTCATTTATCATAATTGAGAGGTGAAATGGTTTATGAACGAAGCAATCAAGATAGCAATATATTCTTTGAAGATAGCATTCATTGAATTGTTAGACTGTTTAAGAGAACTTTAAATGTCATCAACGTCTTATTGTTAAAGTCATTGATCGCTGTGCAGTTTCATTTATTATTATCATTCCGAGGTTTGAAGTGTTTAATTATCATTCAATGATTTTAGTAAATATAAGGCAAAATAGGAAGATGATACAGAAGCTGATATATGTTCAAATACAAAAAACATGAAATTGAAGAGGTTGATGAGTAAATTAATCAACTTGCCATTGAATTTTCAAATGAAATAGGTATGATTTAAGGCATTTATGACAAATAAACTTATTTGTTTGATTTGGTCTGTATCAGTTTCGATATGAACATTATCTATATGAACCATATATATGTATAGTCTATACACCACACGGAATTAATGATCAGATAATTACATTCCAATTCACCACAAATTAACATAATTATTCTTATTTGAGTCATATTCACCAATTCATCATAATGTACCAGTATGCAAATAAGGTGTATTATTGTCATTAAATCTGTTAAATGTTAAAATATTTGAAATAATGCAATTCTGAAAGGATTTTAATAGACTTTATATTCTTCCTTTCTGTTGAGTGAAAAATAAACAGATATGAATTTACATGTTTACACTTGTTGTCATCACAGCGTTTAATATTTACGAATCATAGGCAATTATCAAACATTCTGAATTTAACATCAATATTTCTTAACCTTTTAAAGCTAATGCAGGAATTTTAAGTATCAATGGGTGTCTTTTGAAGGAAACAACCGTTAACTACAAATTAATTTATTTTAAGCGTGAATGTCTCGATAGTGGCATTTAAAACAGTCGATTTGATAATATAGATATTATCTTCTCTATATACATTAAGTAGCGTGTGTACTCTATAGGAGGTCATACATTCCTTTTATCTACAGATGACTTATGTTAATAAGGACATATCTACATTATAACAATGGAAAAACCAATACGTATAGATATATATATCACTTAATTTGGATGAATCATCAAAAATATTGTATTAATACTATTTCTGTGGAGACAAAGAGTATTAATCGCATTAATATTCTACATTATTTTAGTGTAATGCTTTTCGGTATCCCTTGGTGATACTGATAGAAGAATAAGCGTTATCTACACACCTTAAACAAATCGTCTTTTTCTGTTACTAGTGTTAACTTATTCTAGGATCATTTATATAACAGAGATAAGACAATCAGTAATAGAAATTCGACAGAAAAGTTTTCGTGATTGTATTATTGAGTTGTATAAGATATTGAAATAAAACATTTCCGAGAAATCAAATAAAGAAGTTGTGAATAAATCTATCTGCCATATTTCCCATTTTAGATGTACAGCGAGTAAAGCGATACAGATCAGTTCAACGTATTTCAACATAAGTATCATCTGTGATCGTTTACAAAAAATATTATTTTTATTCAAAATGAATTCTTTTTTGTACAGCATTACACAAAATGACAAAAACATTCGGAAAAAAGCCAAACTGTTCAGGTTCAATCATCTCGACTGCTCTCAGTGTGAATATACTGTTTTATTTGAAAGCGATGTTTACCTTTATAGTGATTTGGGTTATATTTTCCTGTTGCCTTGAGTATATAGTTCATGTATGACTCATCTGAGTCGCCTTTTCCATTGTGTTTTGCTCTGACTCGCTTTAGTATAAGTAATGACCAACATATATCCATTTATACATGAATAATAATAATGCACATTATATTTGATGTTTCTTGAAATTATTGGCAGTTAATTAAAAGCCATTCCTAAAATATGTTAACAGTATTCCGATTTATGTTTTTATGTTTTCTTAGTCTTTTTGACTTAAAACACAATTAAATCAGTTACTAGTTTTGATAAAACATGCAGCAGAATTTTGTTTTGGAAAATAAGTTTGTTTTATGTTCTCGCCACATATAAACTGATAAGCTAGCAGAGTCTATTCTGTTCTTGGGATAATATATATATATATTAATATTTAGGA
>JAUMHH010206961.1:0-12995 GCA_032359455.1 Chlamys rubida
GGTATACTTATCCATTACACAACATTACACTACATCGTATAGCCCCCCATATAAGTGGTCAGGGTTCTGTCTATGTAATGCAAGATACACACTGTCAACGGTCCCTAAGTCCCATTCACCAGATAATAATGAATTCACCGAGCTATTCCCGATATACGTAATCTATTACACAACGTCGTAACAATGCATGTGTTACAATAGCCACGGATAATAATTTGTGAACCGCTTTGAGACACCCTGCGAATTGACGAAGTAGATTGTGATAAAGCGGTATATAAAAACCTCGAATTATTATTATTAATTAAAGAGAAAATAAGCTCTGCATGACCTAAGTAACATAATATGTCATTCTATAGCACTCACTTAGGTCGCTAAAGAGACTGACATGTTATAAGTCCGGTGAGCTATTTAGCTTTAATGCTTTATTATGGACTACGTTAACCTGGTTATATGCCCTTGAAATAGCTTATGTACATGTTCAATATATTTAAATTGCATATATATATTGCGATGTTTAGTAATTATAAGGATCTTTGAATATGATTTACCAGGGGGTTGAAATTTAGGATGACTATTACATCTATTAGGGGGTTTGTTGAACCCTAAAGACCTTAGTTTGGGCGACCGAGACTTACACGCTGAACATCACAAGGGTTACAGTGTTAGTACTGACCTCTTTTACATATCAGATTTTGTGTTTTTCTTGGATGTATCACCAAGATTAATAAGAACATGTTTTATTATATCGAATTTTGTTTTCTGGGATGGTTCGGCGAAACCGAAAAGTAGGGGTATTGTGATACGCCATGTATCGGTTTAATATTTCGTCCACCATCTGAAAGGAACAGTTTAAAGCGGAACAATCAATGTCTTCAGTGGATATATATCGACTGCAACATCCCCCCGTGGCTTCTTTTACATTACCCTCTACGGCGTTGACTGTCGAGATACGATTGTACCTTACAAATTAGTTGCATAATTATGCAAATTAACCTCGGTCGAGTATGTATATGTACGACCAGCGGCTATCTAATTCAATGACACATAGGTACACTGAAAGTATACATACAAGGCCATTCTTGTGAGAGATCTAGTCCAGATCTTGATACATGTTGCTCCAGGTAACGTACACTATATATAGCAAGGCCACGCTTCACTGACGCAGTTGTACTTGGAGTTCCTTATTTAAATACATGTGATTCACTGTCGAATTCTTCCATCGGATAAATGAATTGTGTATCACCTGAAATCGCCTTTACTACCGCTGGACACTTATGTGCGAGAAGCGCCCAGGAAGACCTCGACTTGAAAATGAAAAACCATTGCTATATATGAAAGCAGTATGGGTTTAGTCGTGACGGTTGTGTGACATAATTAGACATGGATAAAACGCGGAAACTCAGTACGGTCGTGTTCTATCAGCCGGATGAAGAATCAGTACTCAGCCGGCCGGGGGAGGGTCCAGAGCCAACCCCAGAGGAAGTGACGTCTGCAACCGCAGCCTTCCAAAAAATCAGCAGTAGTCAGAAAAGACCCTCACTGTCAATTATCCGGAAAAATACTGAGTCGGAAGGTAATTGTTGTGTAAAATATTTGTGATGTCATTTTCTATTTCAAAACTGTTGTATAATTTTGGTTAATATTTCGGTACGTGTATTGCACAAAAAATATGATAACGTTGTTGCACGCATAGATTAAAACTGCAACATGTATACAACTTCACGCTCATACAGTAGTATCATCATGCAAATTAAGACATACGGAGTACATGGATTGTTGTATTAGTTGTCATAGTAAGACACTATCTAGTTACTATAGATATCCAACGGTTAATATATTTCATTGATGAAAATAATCATCACTTTGTCATCACTAACGTTTAACATGCACATACGACGATATAGTTATTTGCATCGTTTCAATTTTATTACATGTACGGTAGATAAGCCATTTAGCGCTACTACAGTAATACACACGTACATGGTTCGACGTCACATACATGTAATACCCTGACATGTCCGTAGCCTGAGCCTGTACCCTTTTCCATGCTATTTTCGAGATATCATTTCGGAGGCTGGATGACCTTTCATGCCCCTTTCATGTTTATGATCTGTGGGGCTTTGTCCCAGACCCGAAATACCGGGCTTCACCTCTGTACCATTGGCCGAGATTACGGACCGACCTGATGAGCTGACCTCGCTGCTATGGAACGAGCTTTAACAGCAATTTATGTAAGGATATATATGATACATACAAATTGTACATGTGATGGCCAACTCAGACTGCTGGTTTTGCAGTTTATTGTAGGTTGATCCAAATGTGTAGGCTTTCACGTGTTATGTGGGCGTCATATGATGTTATTTCGTAATGTAAAATTCTACTTGAACCCCAACTGATGACATGTGAAAACTATCATAAAGGAGCATTTCCATAAGCTAGATCCATACGACACAACGTAATTGAATCACAATGCGATACGACCTTGAATCATGATAGCATTATGAGAAGATATACGTACATGTACGCTTATATATAATACCGGGTATACACTGACATTGTAGTCCGTGCCATCCGATACTGTATTTTTTGTTAAGTCGAGTATTCATAAAATGGCTAGGTGGATATTTCCCTATAATAAAATTGTGACCTGATATATGTGTGGGCACGAAGCAAGTACATGTAACTGGAAAGGTCCTTGACACATATAGTCACCGATCGTCATGGTACAGTACATGTATACTTACCCTAGTTCAACTCCTACAGCAGCAGACAAGACGTATCAAAACAAAATTATTTGGGAGTAATTATGACCAAAGAAATTAACACTAACTAAACACGAAATATCTCACAAATACAAAATGTAGCTCACAATATCAACCCATCTCTGCAGGTCGGGGATTGCGAAAAGAATACAACTGTTGTTACATATACCCACTGCATGATCGTAAGAGGCGACTAATTTGGGAACCCCATGCATACAGTAATTGGGGATTTACTTTTGTGCCCTCTACCTGAGGAAACAAACGCGACCGAAATAAATCTGATGCACCCATTGCAATATTTTGGATCTTAGTATTTCTCTCTACTTCTAACTACATTTGGCTTCCTAGCGCCTTGCTTCGCAATGCCTCACTTTTGGCTTTTGGCACGAGCGTTCGCCCAAAATGAGAAAGACAATGGACTCTGCCCGATGCCGGGATATGTTATTCCCTACTAAACGTTCAGCATCTGATGGGGTAATGGATACGACTAATTCACCTATTGTCATTTGTCAGTATAATGTGACCGGGCATAATGCTGTGGTGGGTGCCTTCGGCATGGTTTTTCATTGAGGTAGCACTATAAAGTCGACTTCCGATTCAAACTTTCACAAGGATGCAATTACACCAACATATCCAGCCTTCAGCCCACATATGCACGTGCATTCATACACAATACAAATGGAGGCACGTGCGTCCTTAACTGACTTCAGCTGTTGATAGGACGCTAAACCCTATACAACCATCAATATCAACTAATTAGTCGGTAAATAACACCGTTGTTTTATAACAGTGTCTACAATTTGTTGTGATTCAGTAAAGTTATCATGTAAAGATTAACCTATACTATTGTCTGTTCATTATCACATCTATTCGAGTACCAGATCAATCGTAGCTGATCCTGAACACAGGGACCTGATAATTTGTTACAGCTATATACTTGGACCTAAACTAAGGTGTTCATGGTAATTTCAGATGATCTAAGCCCCTAAAACATGTAAAATTACTCTGAACACCTTAGTTAAGGTCCAAATATAGTGTAGCTGTAACAAATTCGCAGGTCCCTGTGATCCTGAAGTGTCTGGCCATTCAATGAAGGGTAGAAGCCGTAGTAATGCGAGAAATATAAACAAGCATGCATGTATTAACTTGTATATATCTTTGACTAGCATGTGACTTTGGTGA
The DNA here is from genome assembly GCA_032359455.1 of Chlamys rubida. Taxonomy (NCBI): domain Eukaryota; kingdom Metazoa; phylum Mollusca; class Bivalvia; order Pectinida; family Pectinidae; genus Chlamys; species Chlamys rubida. The sequence continues at coordinate 3,945 of JAUMHH010206961.1, forward strand.
GTGGTGACTATTCAACATATGTATGACGTCATACGGTCATGTAATTTTATTTCTATTTTAAGATATTCATTTGAAGAAGACATGCATAACTTAATGCTAATTATGACAGCCGTGAATCACATTTTAAAATGTCTTAGAATAACAATTGTAGTATATATGTACATGTATAATCATCGGAACCACAAAATGTGCCGTTGCATGGTTGTTATTAGGGTAATATAATTATTACTTTCAATACCATCGGTCATAAATACATTGTATACACTGTATATAAGTAATTGGTCGACGTAAGATACCTCCGTCTAAGCGTAACGTGGACACTGGAGTGTGTGTATCAATGTTCAAGTGCGTGTATGAACCACTGACATTCAAATACACTAAATAACGAATAAGAGTTATTTTTAATGAAAACCCTAGATATTTCTCACGAGAAACCTGTAACAATGTATCCCGTGGCGCGACAAGTACGTCACTTCACAAAACAATCATTTTTGCAAATTATATTGCATTTGGTAAACAACAAGAATTCTGCATACTCCAACACTGATTTTTGCATATTTGCCTTAAAAAAGGTGGAAGATGAATTGATTATGTAATATTTGGTTCTTAGGTATGTATTACATACAGTGAACATGTATTATTTGCATATGCATACAAATAAGTATTATGCACTTGCCGCGCAATACTGAAAATGCCTCACAAATGATATGTTTGCATCTGCAAACGTTATATTCTATGGCCATGAATTAAATATTGCATACCCAAAAATGTTTTTACATGCCTACTGTTATTTCTCTACATGTACCCAAAACACGACTTTTGTAACCCAAAAATATGAGTTTGTATAATACTTCTTATAATAAGCCCTGTAGTAGGCTGGTTTGTTTATATGTCTTTTCGATTAATTACTTGCAGATAGTGGAGTCAAGTCCGAGGACGATGGGAGTTCCGCCACGCAGCCATGGCGAGCTCGCTCCAACAGTCGATGGAGTCGGTTCTCTCGGAACGTCTCGTTTTCTTCCACCGTCTCGCCGTTATGGGACTTTCCGTCTTTTGACGAGCTGTTCGATAGTGGTGGAAAAGCCACACTCGCCTTTCACAGGTCTCCTACCTCAGTCAGTGACGTCATGCCGAGATCTCCTACAAGCACGTCGTCACTAGGTACGTTGTCATGGCATTATGTGGAGTGCCTGGGCGGGAAGTACGCAAACCATAGTCTATTACTATGTACTAACAACAGATGCAGAAATCTATTTGTGACTGTTCACAGTAAGCGAATGTTGACAACTATTCGGGTACGCATACTTATTTTTAACACTGAATACACATTTCCTATTGAATTAATATATTTGCAAAAAAACGTCTGTCTTTTCTGTATATAACATACAGGTATCTGTATGGCTATCTTCCCGAGGATTTGTTTTGACACATCATATTTCAATTTATTTGCTCTTGTACATTTCGAATTTCAAGTCGTTAAAAGTAATACAGAAATTATTAACAAATGCGCGTGTTTTATGGTATAATATAAAGAGGGCGAAAAAGTGCTAGGAGGGCTGCTTCGTTATAGATTTTTATGGTTTATTTGCAATGTAAAAACCCTGATGGGGATTGTGTTTAGTCTACCACTATACATGAACAATAAGAAAATATTATTTAATTTCCTTTCATGTCTACTTCAGTGCCTAAAAGGCTACGTAACCTAGATAACCGAACAGGTAAATTAGGCTGTTCCTTTGCACGTGCAACCTTTTGTCACGTGATGCCTCGTTTCCATTTCACCAATAAGCTGAAGTCACGTACAGCTTATGTCATAGTTTCTGGACACGGCAGCCGATGGTTACACGTACATGTATGTGGGGCTGGCTGTATGTGGAACGTTTAGATATTTACATGCACACTCGTATCTTCACTAAACAAAGCCAATTCGCTCAAAACAAGTCACACACGTCTCACTTTTTACACGGGGGAGGATGTTTGAAGAGCGTTGCGCGTGCATGTATTCGAAAATTCATTGTTATTAAGCAATGACATTTGTTGTTATATTACCGATGTGGTTAAATAGATCTAAGCATTAGTTATATAGAGGTTTTTCAGTACTGGTTTGGATAATTTTAAAAAATTCGAAAACTACGAATAAAGAAGATTTCCAATGTGTTCGATATTTTTCTGACATAGAGTCACGTGTCATTTACAAATACATTACAGCAAAGAGGTATATTCAAAGAAACAATTTACTTATTGCAGAAAATAACTCCAATACAGGGATTCTAACAGACCTTTGAGTTATAAAGCAGAGAATCTATTCACTGCGACATCTGTCATTGTATTTGTAAGATAAAACATACATGTCACATGGGATCATTTGAAAGCGTTCTTATTCCATAAAAAAGGCCTAAATTGTCTCTATAAGCCTGAAAGGCCTATATAAAAGACCTTAATATAGGTGTAGGCCTAAAAGGCGTATAATTGTCTGTATATAGAAAAACATTACATTAATTAAAAAGGAAAATAACTTTTCAATATCTGTTTACGGTACAAAGTTCTGGCAAATTGTTTTGCAGGTCGACACGGTGTGGCTATATATATACTAGATATGTTTTATTGAAATAGTTTTAATTTTGTAGAAAACTTCGTGAAACCCATTCACAATCGCTACGAAACCCGCAAAACTACACTTAAATTACGAGTTTAATTGATGTTCATGCGTGTCGTTAACTAACAGGCGATAATAAACGAACCGCATATATTATGTTTCTGTATGAACAGAAAACATCGCCCTATTGCACATAATATGTAGATGTGGCGTCACGACTGACTGCACATTTAGGGTCAACCCTATATATGTAGCTAGTGGAAGTTTACAACAAAAGATAAATTCGTCGTTTCCAGGGTGACCTCTTTTCTGTAATACGCAGCGCAAGATCTAGACTGCACTACTGTTCACAGGTATTTACACTAGTGTGTGTTGGGTTTATGTCGACTGTATTACGTGGTTAGGGGACAAGGAAGACATAAGTAGAAAACACCAAGATGGAAGGATATGATGTACGACAGCCGTAACCATCCATTGTCGTCAAAGGCAAGTTTTTGTGTATACCTATATATACATATGTATGTACGTCAAACTAACCTATTACTCTTATGTCTTACGTACTTATTTAGGTACTTCCCAAGGTCCAAATGAAACTTGATAAATGATGGCCTTTTTTCCTGTTTAGTGGTAATTAATTTCTTAGTAATTTGATGTATATATATGTACACGTATCTCTGGTGTGTGGATGCGTTGTTAGTAAGACATTCATGAGGTCCGAATTCACGCCCCGCTGCCTGCTCGTTTTTTGTACCTGTACATGTCTGTATCGTACAGGTAAAGATACTATAGTCCGAACAGTGTTTTGATCACCGCTTTTAACACTCGGTCAGTGTGAGAAGTATTAACTGTGTATACGTATGTACCGGGGTCTAGACGAACACATTCGTGTCAATTGTTCCAATTAAACATGCCCTTTACAAAGAAGATGTAAGAATGCGTAAGCACTCATTGTCAAGGAGAAAACGTCAACACAATGGACTGTAGCACTTTTGTATTCGGAAGCGGCCATGCATGGGAGATGTATACGCTAGACGAACCTACAGATACGTTTGAAGCGTTTTTCTGTGAACGTAAGAAGAACAAATTCTATACGTTTTTATAACGACGTAAGCAGTCAACAGGAGAGGGATACATCACTGCTGGGGATATTTGTGAATTCTGGACAGTTAACATGTTAATGTATATTTATATTGACACATGTAAATTATTGCTATCAGATACTTTACGTTTCCAAGACATGACCTTAGTTACAGACATATCTACACATCCAAAGACACATACAGACGCTCATTCTCCCCATACATCATAACACAGTGGAACCTCCTACCCAAAACCATCATCCAATCAGAAACACTAGCAGAATTCAGGACATGCACCACAATCGAACCAATACACAATCTACAACACAACTAACACTCACTGCTTTTAACCTGTTTTTATCCTATAGCAAATTAAAAATAAAACATTATATAACAACGCACTACAGCACAAGATCACAGACAATTCCGTAATCTTCAATATTGACGTAGGCAGGTTCCCAGATGAAGATGACGAAGTATATGCACTATAAACCCAATGGAACCGGTATACACTGTACAAAATATGGTGATTTAAATTTCACCATGAAAACTAAATCCATGTTTAATACAGTGTATGTACGTTTTTATTTTGAAAGAAAATGCAAGATGTACACAGCAACCCTTTTAACGCTATTAGATATCAAAAACCTTTTCCGAAACATTTTTAAGTGTTTTTTTTAATTGCAGAAATTGTCGGCAGTATCATTAAAAACGGGTATATGTCTATTACATTGAGACATGAATGTACAAAAGCATTACGTGTTTTAACTAATATCGGATACGTCGAATTGAAAAACAAATATAGTTTAAATCCGAGAAATGGTTATTTTTCACTTCTAAAATATAATTTTGGTATTTCTTCTTGCAGTGGAAAACCCCTTTTATTTGATTCTCGATACTTCAATAGTGAGAATTTAAATATCAAGTGCAAAGATTTACGAAGTCAGAAATTTAATATAGCCTGCATGAAGTTAAATAATAAGCCTTGATAATGACATTGAATGAAGATGTCAGAATTGTTCATCAAACGTTATCACACCAACGATTATCAGTCATGTAATCAAGTACGCTTTGCATAACAATTTTAGCACCTTAATATGTATGTAATTATATGATAATATGTATATGATATTGATAGTTGCAATTACGTTGTACAATACCTGTAACGGAATATATAAGGAAAGTGATTCATTTCAATACCGTAACACGCTATAATTTATTGTGACTGACTTGTCTGAGATGGGGAAAGGTTATTGCTGTATATGTTATAAAATGATATTCTCTAAATAGCACTGTCGTATCTTTCACAGGAGGTGAGTCCTTCAGGTTGGAGGAAGAAAGTGAAACAAGTGCAACTTCCGGTCAACCCAACATGGAATCCCGCCAGTCTGGCCTGTCCGCCGTCTCGCGCCAGGACAGCATCATGAGTCAGTCTTTCAGGTCACTCCTCTTCAAAAGCTGGGAAGGCAGCCAAAACAGCTTCGTTAAGTTCCGGTCCAGACTGGGCGGAAGTGTCCGTCATAAGTATTGCATGTGTACGTATTACCGAACCTCTTTTTTTCAAACTTGTGAACTATATATATCAATTGAGGTTATCAGTCACAATCCATATCAACTTCCTGGTACGTGTATTTGATTTTCACCAATTAGTAATGGATGCATGACCAACAGAGAGCAAATAAAGAGCAGACCAACACTATTCCGTATCATAAAAAAAATACGGTATGCATAATTCAGAGATAATGCTACAAGAGATTTCCATGAAGGTCTTAGGTATCTCGAGACACCTACTTTCAACTGGAATAGGAATTTTAAAGTACCTGCTTGAAATTCAAAATGAGAAAATATCATGCATGTAGCTAGCTCAGATTTTGTTTATGAAAAAAACACTACTCTATAAAGCCATATCCACATGTACGGTAGGACAATGCACTTCTGCATCATTTGGTGGTGTCTTACATGTACCTACGTTTGAATGAAATTGAACACAGTTCAGAATGCTGATCATATCTTTGTTTTCTCTACGTTGTAGGTTGCAGGATCACGAGCATCCCATTTATGTTCGCCAACGTCGCTATAGGCATGTTTATCACGTGTGTAGGTACGTCATATCGATCACGTGTCTAAATTAAGCCATGTAATGCTTTTCTAAAAAAAATTGAAACGTGACTATCTAAAACACAATTATCGTGTGTCTAAATAATGCATGTTTATCACGTGTTAATTAAGGGGCAAGGCTCTTCTTACGGAAAGTTCCGTAATGACACAAGATTCATTTTGTCACTTCAGCGAAAACTAGTTTGGATTATTTGTCAATTGAGAGTTTTAGACTGTCAGGTGACGATTTAGGATTTCGTTAATATAATTATATTTTTTACTCTTAGGGAGTGAATTTCAGCAAAATTTGAATCGGTATATTTCATAAGGAAGTATTTTAAACATGTGTATGCATATTTATGACATTTTTTCCCCGACCAGCCCCTTTAAGATAAGACCGAAACTTTATTTTTTGTGTATTGTTGTACTGCCCATTAAACAGCTACCTTCCAAATAACGACCAAACAGGAGCTGTTTTCGAAACATCGTTTCACCTATCAGTCTAGTTCGTGACGATTTGTTGTTTGTGTGCTATGTTACAGCTGTGCTGTGTTTCATCCACTGCCAACACGAGTTGATGATGACGGTGTACGTCCTCGTCAACGGTTTGTTGTCCGTATTCTTTTTCCCCACCCTCATCATGGCATGGAACAAGCGCGTGGGTGGGTGTGTAAACGAGTCAAAAAAGGGCGAGGATGAGAAGAAGGAAAGTCCGGCTTTCTTCATCTTTACTCTCCTGTGTCGGATCATTTCATCAATCATAGGTAACGTGGTAACGTTTTTCATGTCACGTAAAATAGGGAGAAGCGTGAAAATAAGCAGTTCTTGCAATTGTTCTTCGTTTGAAAATGCCAATAGCTTAACAAAACATTTGCAATTGTACCGTATAAATCTATACCCTGTACCATATTATAATAATCGTATTTTTATAAAATCTTTAAAAAAAAACAACATGCATTACCTGAACTCCAGACAGCTGTCACTCCGGTCGATTTCTTGTTGAATACCATGTTTTACATATCCACAATACAGAATCTGTCTTGCTTTCTTCTATATCAGGAACGGTTCTACTGGTGTACCGATACTACTGGATGGGTCCGGATTGGGACAACAACCTATGTGAATTTGAATTTTTCATGACTTTCGCCGTCATTACAATGGAGTGGACACTCCTGGTAGTGTTCCTCATCTTTCCCATCATTATATACTTCTGTTTTTATCGCGTCGCGCCATACCTACCAGACGATTTTGAGGACGAGTTACGTATCAAACCAGAAATGTTCAACGAATAATTATACTGTATGGATATGTGATGTGTCAGTCACCGGGAGTAAAGCATATTTATTGAAGAGTTTGCACGAGGAAATTTAAAGTAAGCACGATGAAATTCAAAACTGGTCACATCCATATATGGATATGATAACCATGCAGTCAATACTTGGAGTGCAGCATTCACACAGGAAGTGTTCCGAACGGAGATATTTGTGTTATTTGTGGAGTTGTACATGGAATTTACACAAGGCATTGACGTATCTGTTCCATGTTTAGTATATGAAGCGGGAATGACGTTCCTTTATTTGCTCAATGAATATTATTAATTATTTTGTATGCCAGAAATGTCTTCCAAATACTTATTGAAATTAATACAGTACACTGGGATTGAACAGGTAAAACGTGAATATAGTGGAACAATTCATTTGTGAATTATGACTATATAGACGATATGTTATGTTTCAAGAGACGTAATTTATGAAACATGTAAATATTTTGTTTCTTGTTAAATTTATACGTTACGTTCACAAACTATGCATACGTATGCGAGGGCAGAAGAATGACACTGCATACAGATTTGTACCTTGTCAACATCCATCACCGTTTAAAACTACACTGTATATATTTATATTTTATACATGAGCTGTCAGTGTTATAAGATGCAATGAATATATAATCAGGTAGAACGTCTAGTGTTGTTTAGCCTGACGTTATGACATTATTTGAATAAAATGTTACACATTCATCTGGACTACTTTGCGTCATAAAACAATGGCAGCGGGTTAGCACACGTCGGTCGTGCCACACGTCCACCACGTGGCGGGAAATGTCGAACACCAGTGTCATACAATCGGGAACCGTCGGAACTTTCCGTAAACGAGAATACCCCGAGGTATTTTCTCGTTTACGGAAAGTGCCGACGGTTCCCGATTGCAGTGTCATATTGAGATAGAATCGGACGATCTCTGGAAATACTACACATTCCTTACTGACATATTACTGTACGAGGTTCCACTTCGATTGACGGTTGGTGGTGGTATTCAGCGCACTGTCGTTAATTAATTGTCCAAAAGGTATACAAATACGATGTTTAGCGAGTGTCATTTGAAACTTTTAAAAATTAAAATAACCAGAATGAGTTACATTTTTAATTACGATAAACAACCGTATGGTTTATTCTGAAACTTTCAAAAATAGAGTTGGTTAAACAGTTAATCTGCTGTTAGCCACCATCCAGGATATTTGAACTTATCAGAAATTCCACTAGTAGACGATAGAGAAAAACTGACATCTTCATCAAAATGTCTTATATTTTACAATATCATTTATAATGGTATCAATTACCGAAATAAAATAAATAACATCGGTTTTAGATTGTTCGTTGCCAGGAACTAAATGTATTTCATAGTCACTAGTGTTCACCACCAATCCGAGATTAACAGACTTTCATGTATACGCGTGGTTACACATTGAAATGTGAAGACATTCATATGATATCACACCTTTCACGCACAGGGACATGCTAATTTGTTACAGCTTTATATGGCTCTAAACTAAGGTGTCCAGAGTCATTTTACATGTTTTAGGAGTTTAGATCGACTTCCGGTAAAAATGACACCCCCAATGATTATGGTATAAAATCACGCTGGACACCTTAGTTTAGGTCCATATATATAGCTGTAACAAATTATCAGGTCCCTGTGCTTTCACGGTCAACAAAAACCATTTCACAACACACATATGTACAATGTAAAGTACAAAGTACAAATGAGAGTCTCCACAAGTGCGCTCTGCAGTTTTTTGTAGATGTTTCGATTAGTCTGCATTAGTATTCCACATCCTCGATATCCAGGGGTTACGCTCACTTTCGCTAAATTGAAGGCACTAAGATAGCTGTTTGATTGGTCTCAGTTAAAAAAAACACCTGACTAATCGCTAGGCTGATACCTGTCCTTTGAAGATTACAAAGGAGAGACGCCCGACTTCAAAGCCTGTCAATGTTTACCG
>JAUMHH010206972.1:0-28224 GCA_032359455.1 Chlamys rubida
AACTGACCAATGATAAAAATACATATAACCAAACCAATCCAAGAGGCCAAAATAAGGAAATAACTATACCACAATATAAAGATCGCTAATACTATATCAGAACATATGTATATACTGTAATATTATAATAAAACATAAACATATAGATTTTACAAATATCGTCTCTGCCACACCATATTCAAGAAGGACATACAAACTCACCACTTCACGTCTGCATTTTAGTCTCTTTGCACAGACGTCATGTACATACAACCCTTTATTTATTCATTTATGTGCACATTGCGATGATTATCTTCTTGATTAATGTGTAATGGTGATTTGTACGCCTTTTTGTTTAACAATCCTATATCTAATACTACTATCCATATGTTGTAAAGCGCGTTAGAGTAATTTTACAAATTAAATAGGGCGCTAGATAAATGTTGTATGGTATTATTATCACTATTATTATTAACAGCTAACTTTGAAAAGGAAAGACGATTGAAGGCGCTTCAAGACGCCATTGAACGGAGAGCAGCATCAGCTGACGGTATGTCACGTGTTCAGACTCCATCAACGAAAATTTCGCGTTCAACGAGAGTGCCAAAAGCAACGAAGACAACGAACTTTGAACCTCAGTTGAAAACTGACAAACGCAATAGAGAAAACGAGGAGTTTGAGAGCGACAACAAAAAGAATGCATTTATAATGAATATGCCGAAATCGTATACAATACCCGTAAGTATAACAGTATACTTTACTTATATTAATTAATTTTAACATGTATCACTAAACAATAGAACTGGGAATAGATATTAAAGTATAAACAATAGATGTGTGAAGTGAAACAAGTATAAACGTTTAGAGTGATGATAAAAAAGACACGGAGGTATAAACGGTAGCTGTGACGAGAGGGACAAGGATTGGAAAGGCGACACAAAGTCATATCGTTCGATCATGCAGTTGGATCATGTATGCTATAATGTTGCTCCAAGGAGAATAATACATGTATAGATCATGAATGCTATTACTACAATGATGGATCTTTGGTTAACAAATTATCATATTTCCCAACTACAAATACAATAAATGAATAGTAAATGAGTAAAATGTAGATAATTGTCAAACAAAGTAAGCCGAAGATTTGTTGAAATCGATATTGAATTAAATGAAGTCAAAATAAGTGATCCCGTTCATGACCGACCTGCTGTAAACCACTGCATGATTCTACAGAGACACTCATACATCACTACATACATGGGTTTTATATTTCCTCTTGCACTTCTCAGGAACTTTCAAATTCGAAAGTTTGATTTGCTATCCCAATAACAACACATAGACAAACTATAAAGTTCATCTCTCACAGATCTACTATTTCCTGTATGTGATGTCTCTGTAGGTACTATGATAAGACCGTTGTCAGAATCTGATGGGTTAGTTTGTCGTATTTCCGTGTTAAGACTGAGATATTTGTTTGGGACAACATGCTTAAATGGCCATCGAGTAACCCCATAATCTCCGGACAAATTTTCCTTTAGATTTAACTAAAGTGCTCTATTTTTTATATTGAGGTTTAGACAACTTATCCCCTAATAATGTAGAACGTTACAGAATCTAGCAGTGACAGAAGTGAGCCGATGATTTGTGATAATTTACGACATTTACACGAGCTACATCTTTTCATGTAATATAGTATTTTTTTTTCTAAATATTTTACAGGTTTTTCAATCCACAAATATCAAAGAAGCTCCTAGAATGTATTATAAGTAAGTATATTTTTCGATATTTCATATAAGTTCGTTATAACAAGATATTCCCATTATTTTAAAAACCATATATAAACCTTCTATCGGTCTTAGAAATACTAGACTTTCAGAATTTTACGTTAAAATTATGTTCAGAATAGAAAACATACACAACCAATTAAACGCCGATTAAAAGACACCGAAGTTTAATGTTGTTTTCCTCAAACCAGCTAGTTGTTCCACGAAGGAAGTGAACTTTTCGTTGCTTGAACAATGCTTCATATTTTCCTTGATAGAGTTAAAATAATTGTATATTTATAAGTACACATGTATATCAATTTTATGTTAAACTAAACTTTCATTATCAAATGTTAGTTCCTTATTGTCAAAAGTTTTCTTAAGATATAGAGATTCAATGAATAAAATCACAATTTGTTTGCGTGTTTCAGACCTTGGAAAGGCGACAGATTACCGGTTGTTGAGCTGATTCAGCGACAGACTACCCCTGTGTTTAAATAGATGGTCTCCGTAATACCCAATCAATATATAAAAATAACTATCTATAAGTGATATAATACGGCATTGTTCATCCATATTCATTCAAATCGAAGATCTTGATTTTCGGATGCCTGTTTCAGAGCTTGTTATGGTAATGTCTTTTACATTCATTCGGATATACTTTTAGGATTTAGAATAACGGTTATTTTGTTAATTAATCAATGAACTCGCTTTAGTCGGATAGAATAAAGAAAATGCCACACTCTCTAGCTGTTCTGTTGTTATATATTGAAGTATATTTCAATACGTTGTACATGTAAATAAATCATTACTAGTCAAACAAAAATCGTTTTGAATTATTTGTCTGAATATTTTCCTTGTTTATAAGCTATGACTGTGTAAGGCGTTTGTCTGCTACTAGAACATCTAAAAGGTATTGTAATGTGTCATGCAAGGAGCTTTCTTAGATTTTGACTGGAAAACTATAGCGATAATAACGTTTGAACCGTAGGAGTTCTCTCCCTTTTTATACGTAGATAAACCGATATTAGCATTTTAAATTTAAATTGTTGACGGTCAATTATTAAAGTTTATCATCTGAAAATTCAGAAAGTCTTGCCAAAGATCATTCCAAGGAAAAATTATATTACTATTTGATAAATTGCATCTAAATTCATCTCAGAATATCATGTTAAAAGAGATCTAGGTAAGGGCTATTTTATCAAAGTTCGTCATACAAGAAATTGAACTTCAGGTAAACTCGGAAATATGGAACAGCTAATGTTACTTAATGTGTTTTGTCGCTACATTGCACAAACATCCAGCCATGTCATAATATGTGTCAGATTTTAGCGCTGGAACGGACTGTAATAGTAGTATCACGTAATTTGTATACATCCGTTTTGTAATTACACCATCACGTACCTTCAGTGATGTAATTTGTGATCGTATAGTCACGAAATGTTCGATAAAACTACAAATATTATTTGTGCCTCAATGTAAAAAAAAAAAACAAAAAACAAAAACAAAGCCAGCGATCTGTAACAATTTATTTAATGAACCATAAACAAACCAAATGTTAAAACAAACTGATTCAAATACCGTCGTTTGTATTCCTTCATACAGCTATGGGAAGTTTTGATGTTGTATTTCTGGACTTTTATTGATATTTAACTTTACAAATCCACACAGTTCTGATATTCCATTTCATATTCAATAGCTGTTTGTGATATTCAAATTTACATTTCAGAGTTACAATGTAATAATATTCAAATGCAGTTCTATGCTGTTTATGATATCTTTACACTCTCATGTTGTTTCTTATATTCAACCTCAACTTACGGGTTTTGCTGTTTCTGATATCTTGATATCATGTACTGGTTTCGATATTTAACTTTACGTTGATATGCTGTTTAGGATAATCAATTCCATATTAAGTTACTATTATTTAAATTTTCCGAACTTTTCTATGCTGTGTCTCATACTCATCTAAACGCCCATTTGTTGCGTTGTAAGTATCTTCACCTTTATACTTCTGGGTTTTTTCCCGGATATATGAAATTTGAAATTTAGGTTATGGTTTTAATATTGTTGTTTCTGGTAATTTACTACATTCATGTGCTTTTTCTGATATTTAACTTTACAATTTAGGCTTTAACTGATGTTCAACTTTACGCTTCTGTAATATTTCTGATATTCAACTTTACACCCCAGTTGTGTTTCTGAGTTTCAACTTAACCCTTCTGTAGTATTTCTGATATTCAACATTACACTTCTGTAGTGTTTCTGATATTCAACAGACCGCTTCTGTAGCGCTTCTTATATTCAATAGACCGCTTCTGCAGTATTTCTGATATTCAACATTACACTTCTGTAGTGTTTCTGATATTCAACATTACACTTCTGCAGTGTTTCTGATATTAAACATTATGCTTCTGTAGTAAACGCATTTGGCAGCTTGATACTTATGAGCTGTTAATTATGTTCAACTTTACATTTTTGTGCCCTTCGTGATAGTTAATATTGCAAAGTCATGCTGCTACTTATATTCAACCTTTCACGTCTATTATTTATTTTTCGTCAGCTGGTATTCAATTTTGCAATTGTATGCTGTTTCTGATAGTCAGGTTTTGCATTTCTACTGTATTTCTTATAACATTTGCTACGCTTTCCATATTCATGAAAAGTACATAGACATATTTGCATATTGCTTTTGCGATTTTGTTCATTCGGAAATCTTCGTCAAAGAATTATTCCGAATACAAATGTATCGCCGTAGTATAAGGTATTCTATGTTTATAAAACAAGTTAAACGAACCTTAAAAGTCAAACTTTTAGTTTTATTTTCAATTCAATTTCAACAATAAAACAATATCATCTTAAATTTAGGTTTTTATACGCTTTAATACAGCAACGTCTGAATATATATATTATGCCTCTTACCGAATAGGCTTGTTAATAAAATGTGTCTTCTTTTAGTTTACATTAAGGTAAAGACAGCGAGACATGTATCAAATACATAATTAATTTTACCCTGTTAAAAGTGATATTTACACATACGCGTATACGAGTATGGACCCTGGAATACACTGGAATGTATTTACACAAACTCTTTCAATTATTCTGAATATCGGATAATAAAGATAACATGTGGTGCAAGTAATATTGTTTACTTTTGTCTGAAGTGACTGGTCAATTATTCTATAGAAGAACTGGCCCCAGATGTGTACTGTCAGAGAAAAATGTCAGATTGTTTCAACCCTCCGAGATAATCTCCCGTATCCAATCATGGTATGACGTCACTCGTGTGAGAACACTGGGATATCCTTTCCGGTTGCACTCATCTGACCCCCATGACACCACGCCAACCAGGTAGAAGTTTCCTTCGTATTTACAAGACATAGGACTACCAGAGTCACCCTGAAAATAGAGAAAAATATTACAATGTAAACATTTTGTAATGTTGGGATATATTAGGTTCATTTATAGGATAAGATAATTTGTGAAGCAGAGCAATGCGCGTTCCTGCAAAATATATCTTTAATCTTAAAAAGCTTGACTTCTTTTTAGTCAAATTTCAGAGATAAGATTAAAAAAGCGCCAGTGATGTTGCTAAGATTTTACAACATTTTTAAATAACATAAAAAACAAGCTATAATGTTTGCACACAAGGGGCAACACCCAACCTCAAAATAGACCGAATCCTCAAAGCACAACGATATCAAAGTTCAAACTCAGCACACTTGACAAAACATCAAAACGAAAAATACAACACAACATTTAAAATTAAACTTAACACTCGAAATAGACATCAACACACCGGTAAACCCCATCAAATATGAAATTAAAAAAACTGACTGGCGTCAACACAAATGGACAATATTTAACTCCAGCTGAACACATAGTGACAACATTGGACTCAAAATAGGCTATAGCATCACATACATTGGTGACATCAAAACTGAATTTGTGTTAAAAGTCAACAACAAGAACCCAGGAGACACCAACATAAAGGATAGACATAATCAATCAGCATAAAAATCGGAGTCGAACCCAGATTCTCTGATGGTTGCGTCATCGTATGTGACGCCGGATCATCATTTATCCGTTTTAATGTTTACACTCACCAGGCAAGGCCCCTTCGTTCCGTCACCAAAGCACACCATGTCGTTGTCAAGCTCTCTCTTCCAGGACTTGCTGCACTCTTCAGCACTGCTTACGTGACCTTTGACCTGCTGTAACTTTGTCACCTCCCCTGTACCTGTAACCAGTGGTTACCATTGTTTACATACAGACAAATTGTTCTATCTACTGACCCAGCAATGAAACAGTCCCTAATTAAAGCGTATATAGCGATGATTGAAAACTACCATTAACATGTATGCTGTCAATAAAGTGCGAAATTATACCATATAATTCCCAAAACTTCACTAATTCATATATTTTTTTTTAATTTTTGTGTTTGAATTCAATTTGACTTCGCTTTTGATTTATTTATTTCCTTTTGTTTTGATGTTTTTTTGTTCTTGTTATTTGTAAACTTCTTTGAGTTAATTGTGTAAGGACCGAAACCTTTCTAATCGCTAACCTATACATCGATGGTGCTTTTATTTACCTCTAGTCTCTCCCCATCCTGTGACGTAACATTCCCCGAATCGTTCTACGTCATAAAGACTAACGTGGTTATCAGCATCAACATTGTCAAATCCAGCGTCCCTTCGGATCCTCCACATGTATTCAGAAAGTTCCGGGAAACCCCCCCTAACTGCTCCCTCTCTGATCAGTTCCTCCTCTGTTGCTCGTTCTAACTTCTCCTCCTCCCGACGTTTATTGATAGCGTTGGCTGAGGGAAAACGTGGGTCCCCGTGGGTGGGGAGACAGATAGGTCGAGTATATGGCGAGTTCATATCTACTGCTTCAGACAACTCAACCAAGGCGATGTCGTGGCGGTAGTGGTGATGGGTAGGGAGGGTTTTGTTAAGGGCCATCCCCTCAGAATCCTTCTGGTAGTAGGGATGCTGAAAGACAATGCATTTGTTATAAAATATCAATCTGAAAGCCCTAACAAAATATTCTTTGGTCTTTCTTTATCAAAGGAAACAATTTCATTTTAATTGTTTATAGCACAAAAAGTTTTCAGAATTTCGTTTTTTCGTCTCACCTACTCTTTCGTCAATTACATCACATTCAAAATGTGCTTATCGGGAAGCGTTAAGATAGGCTACAGAACAGAGCATAACTAATACTTTTTCGGTGGACAATTTAAACATTTAAACAGCGTAGTTTGAAGTGTCTCGAGTAGAAAATCCGGGATAAATAGTGTTTTAATCAACAAAACGTCTGTATCAAGGACATACGGATACTTATAACAGGTTTTGGTGAAATGAATTAAGTCTGAGATATATACTTTAGTAGCCATGGAGGTTCGGATATAACTGCTGTGGAAAGGGAACGCTCAAATGGTGATTATTGTGAAATCAAAGTCATCCCGTTTGCCATAAAGATTGTTAGTGATGTGACAATAATTATCATGCAGTACGTAAATGTCATGGAGTTTGGCAATTAGATGACTTTTTTTTAAAGATTTTGTCAGTAAGTATCAGAGCTTTGAAGCAAGGTGACCCTCCTGGTCTTATAGAAAGTTAACGTCAAGGCGTAGATATGGGATTGATATTGAGAAAAAGTAATTAATATCCTGGAGTTCGGTACTAAGGAAAACATTATCACATGCCATTGAGGTTGGAACTAAGATGACCTTATAATTATACTGAAGGTAAATGTCAATGAGTTGATTGTAATGTGACCAATACTGTGAAACTGTCGTAAAAACTTGTAAATATTGGTAGTAAGATGATGGCAATGGGTGAAAAATAAAAGATGACCTGTTTTATTATACTTTAGGTAAATGTCAATGCATTTGGTAGAACTTTCAACGTTATTTTCAAGACATGAACCTATCAGAAAGAAATTTGTGGAGTTTTTAATTCAAAGACCTTTACAATAGAAATATTTTGAAAGAAGTCCTTGAAATTCTCGCTTTTCCAGCAAAATAATCAATATATCTGACCATAAAGTAAACTTGTGGACATGTAACTGATCTCGCCCATCAAGTAAGACCAATCTTATAGGTGAGATGATGCCTCTATCACACTGTAATTATACGTATATATTGGAATGTATACACACCTTGATAATTTGTTTAATTGACATGTCCCTCCTGTGGTGGTCCCTCCCGGTGATGTCGTGGACTCCAACGCTCACCCTCCAATGTGAGACCGCATTGAATTGTCTGTATAACATAGTTCATAAGATATTTTAAAACAGAAGTCGGAAGTGCTGCCGAAATAAATGAAATATCAACATCATAACTTTTCTCACAATGTATAAATGTAGATGTTCAAAATCACCAAAGTACATCAAAAACTTATGGAACGATAACATATTCTACTAAGAATATAGAAAAAAAACCATTAGCGAATATTTAATAACTCGGCGTACTAAAGACAAGATTCTGGAAATAAAGCCATGCTGTATCTTTACCGTTTAAAACAGTGAGCCGCGGTGACAATCCAATGATCATTAATAAGGGCGCCACCACAAAGATAGGCGCCATTCATATACCGGAAGGCGACTTGCCAGGGCCACGCCCCTCGCTTGGAGACACTTCCGCCTATTATTCTCTTTACTCTTTGATTGAAAAATGGTAGTCCACAGTCCAACCCTGTCCAAAGAGATATGGTAAATACAAATACTGAGAATCGTTGAGATGTCGTGAAAGTGTCAAAATGACTCTTAAAGGAACTTCCTGATATCTTAGTTTAAAATTATCTTAAAAATGGCAAATCAAGAACGCGCCATTTCCGGAATTTCTACTCACAAGTCCAGTATACCATTGTTATATTACTTTTAGTCAAAAACGCTATGATTTGAGTATTAAAAAAGCCACCACTTAGTTAATGATTCTATGCTGTTAAAACTGATAAATGGACATTGAAACAAATAAATAAAGAATTGTTTCCCTTCAAAAGAGGCATTATCAATAAATACCCACCCGTGTTGATAGCATTTGGAAATTCATAACCAGGGTCCTGTGGCTGATCACCCATAGGAAGTTCTTCGTCCACGAAGGGAAGGTCCTGTTCAGTACGGCCCTCGTCCAGAGGTAGTTCAGGGGCAAGGGCGAGATCATCCTGCGGAAGGTCGGGTAGTTTCTGTTCTGGCATTGAGGTCGAGGTGATCACTACGTCCTCTATTGTGACGGTGGTGGTACTCGGTCTCGTGGTGGTGGTGGTGGCTGTGGTGGTTGTAGTCGGAGCAGGGGTTGTGGTTGTTGTTGTTGTAGTAGGACTTGTGGTAGTTGGCGGTGGTTCTGTTGTCGTTGTTTTCTTTGATTGTTCCATTTGTTTTACTGCAAATATAGAAATATTGTATTACATTTTAACCGGTGAAATATAAGAAATTATCCATTTAAAAAAATCTTCAATGCACTCGTGAAAAATATTGATATTCTGCCATACTCGTGAAATATATATGGTATTCAATGGGAATCCATGAAATATCCTCCATATAACAGCTGTAATACATCTGCACAAACTGTAACAGCGAACTCATTTTAACTGCCATAAACTCAGTCAGTTACTTTTATGTTTCTTTAGGGTTCTGTTAAAACATAAATTTTCGCACGTGCAAATGTTCGCATTTGGGCAATAGTTTTAAAATCTTTATATTCTATACATACATAATCTAAATAATTCAAAGAAATTATTCGTGTATCTATATTTTCTGTTTTATATATACTCAACCCGAAAACTCTAGCATTTCCATACAGTAAAATATTCTTCTTTTACAGTAACCTAAGCAGACACAGTAGCTATACACGAGTGTGTCACGTCGGAATAAGTTAATATATGACGTCATACGCACCTCGTGTCACAGTCTACTGAATTAATTAGAAATTCATGTTTTCCCTTTTATAGAGGAAACCTGCTTCTACTGTTAAATGTCTACGTCCGGAACACGAACTTATCACTAATGTCTCAAATTAGCACTCGATTACTATAAATAGGTAATACGTCAGTAATGATACAAAATTAATCGATTAATTAACACCTGGTTTATGAAACATTAAATGTCACTTGATTATCGTATATATACATGTATTACGTCAAATATTGGGATAGTTGTATGTAAATTAGTTTTATAATTAACTGTCTATATTTCATGCCGTATCTGGAAATCCAAAGTGCAATTAAATACATAATGGCACAGAAAATAGGTATACTTTTTATAAATACATATATGGCAATTCAATTAAATATGCCGTTAGGTGGTTGTCTGTGGGTTGTGGGAGACTACGAATCATAATGGGAGGTGTCCTAGATACTGGACAAGTCTGCCTTTCGTTATGGATATATCCCAATATATCCTGATCATAGATATATGTTTCCGGGGAGGAAATTACACGGCTCCACGTGAGATTCTTCTTTATAATGAAGACGCAATTGTGATGGAATATGTCACGAGCTTTCTTAATGTGACTGCGTAAAGAAAGCACGTTTCTTCATTTCTCAGTCGACGTCAGATATGCTATTATTGTAGTCACGCGTGTTTCTTGATAGCCGTTTAATACCTAAATCCTAGATCACTCCTTTTTTGAACACAACATAAATACCTATCTATAAACGATTCGAAATAAGGGTACACACACGTTGGGGTAACACACCTGCTCGGTTGTGTTTGTACTGTACAGTTAAGAAATCTCACATCCCTAACACCGATATACAATACACGTCTATTTCAAATCTTTCGAACCTAGTTCATCGTCTCTCGGTAGGCATTGCACATTTGTGCTACACGTATTGGCACTGCAAGTTTGAAGGCGATATATCCTTTTGATTTCGGCCTGTAGAATTCAGTGGAATGGAAATACTGGTTTATCATCCCTGCAGAACTGGAAGGTTTGGGAGGGAGCATATTGGGGATATCGAGTTTTTGCCCCTGTACAATGTAGGAGTGAACTGTATTTTGGTGTCTCTTCAGGTTGTCGAGAACTTATGAGGCGACTTATGTTGAGAGGTCCACTTGTAACGGAACAGTTTTAATGCCCTCCAATTCATTCATAACTTACCTAGATAATCCGGGGCACAGCAGTGGAAACCCTCCGTGGCACAGAGAGGAATGCCCCACTTGTGGACAAACTTAAAGGCACACTCCTCCCTACACTCGCCAGCCAGGTAGGGACAAAGCTCCATCGGGAAGTCCACGGCATTGGCTGTATAAAGGACAATAGGCATATTACTTTACCGCGAAAAATCCACAAAACCAGTTAACAAGATTTCAATCTGACTATTCGAACAGCTCAATGAAGATCAAAATGCCTGTTGAGACATTTTCTTGTTTTGTTTTGTGGAAAAAAGCCTGAAGATTCTTTCACAAGTTATAACTAAGCCAGCACCGACGGCGATGTCTTAGCATCCAATAACTTGTCTAGCAATTACTGTATTTCCTGCTCCATCCTCCACAGGTTTAGTATAGCTTTCTATAAACAGTTATTCGATATATCTATTTGCCAAGTCAATGTATTTCGACAATCAGTTACGTATAATAAGGAATTAAAACCAAGTCAATGTATTTCGACAATCAATTACGTAGAATAAGGAATTAAAACCAAGTGTGTCTTCCGCCATCAAAACAAACTGCGAAAAATGACAATTTTTAAAACATTGTTTTGAAAGGAGATGTGTCGACGAAGTATTTTGTGATTTGACTTATGTGACAAACTCAGCTACTGATCAGTTAAACTTAACTACACGTACAATTGACAAGGAGATTTTGTCAGTTTTTATTTCAATCAGTAGATCTTCATATAACTATTTGAGAGATATGATCGCTATTTGAAGACACATATCTAGATATTTTAACATATTTTACGAAAATCTAAAAGGAACAACCGGAAAGAAGATAAAAAGGTGTATTATGTACGTGTGATCCTTTTTATACGCATGGAAGAGAAAATGCACTGATATATCTTATTCACTACAAACTGCACACTTTTAGCGATGTATTTAAAGAACTGGGATAGAACAGATTTTGAAGTCTGTTTTGAACAGAGAAGATCGGAGAGATCTGAAGAACACAGCCTGTTCCTCTTCGACTAATGTTTCCATTCTGTGTTATTTTAGACATTTTTCAGTTTACAAAAAGAGACTTGTGTTATTTCTTTCTTCATCACATTATTTTTCGATAGCTTTCTGTGTAAAATTCTTTTGAGTAGAAATGTTATCCCCAAAACATGTTTTCATTCATATTTTGGGAACATTGTCTTTATAATGTAAACGCGCCAAGTTATCTCCTTAGTGCATTGATTCGATAGCATCTATAAATAAAGCGTTCTGAAATTATATATAACTTTATCTTTAGAGTGTGAAAAAGGTGAAGCGGTATAGTATAACCGGATATGACGTAGAATAAAAACAATATTTTTACACAAACGTGTACATTGCACTGATTATCAGTGTTAAAAATAGAAACACAGGCGCCATACACTGTACTTAAACTTTCCAAAAAAGTATCCAAATCTAAAACATACTGAAGCTTGGTGTTGGCTGATTATCGTTAATTAGTAACTAGGTGTTTGTGTAGAAAAGGAATGTCTGAGCGCGAGAACCTAGAACGTGGAAAGCCTGCATGCATTTCTCGGGCTTAATCCAATTTATTGGATCCAATCTTACGAATTAAGAAAGAATTTCAACGGTTTCGATTGTCGCCTGATAAAATTGTTTTAGAATGAACACTATGTCTGTTTAATAAAAAATGCCGGCAGTCAAGACATGTGTGACTGAATTACAGATAAGAACATTGTTAAAGTACATCCATAACGACACATTCTTGTGATTTCTGTTAATATTAACTGCAGTCCATACATACGTACATGTTTTAGAATTCTTATTAAATTTGATCTCTTTGGCGCTTAACATATTGCGCTAAGTTATTGCCGCACTTATTGAAATTTCTGTGTTTAGTTTTTTATTGCATGTCTTGTGGATGGGGTAATACATCAATGCGCTAAACTATTAAAATTCGTTAATACGCTAAAATGTATGTCCTCTAAAGAGTACTCTTACGGTCTATTATGAAAAAAACAAATGATACAGCTTATTGCAAAGGTCATAGGACATTCTAAAGAAACCTGCAAACCGGACAGAAATTCGATAAAATTAAGAACAAAATTTCAACATGACACGTAGTCGGAAGCAACATTCCAGTAAATTATATGATATATCGAGTAATATCTCATCTTTGTAATGGGTCGTAATATTGTTGATAAATTTGATTAAAATCGGGATGAAAATACTCATTTACCGATCGTTGGTACGTTGCAGTCTACTAAAAATAGATGTTTTGGCTATTTACGATGGCAACCACATAGTGTTATCAATCTATATCAGGTCTAGTTCTTGTATTTCTAGCATCCTTCCATGGTGTTCACCACATGCTAGGGAGCTAATACATGCCAGAACGGTATTCACGAAGCATTGGCAGCTTAACTGACACTGTCTTTAATCAGTGTCAAAGTATAAAATCAAAATTTTATCGTTATACTGAATGAATATAAACGTCGTTTAGAATTGAAATCGTTCAACGACAAGTATTTCATACACCAAACATAATAGATTATTTATTTAGCGTGTTTACATCTGTGAAAACTTAATGGGAGTTAAAATTTCAATTTTAATATAAAGCTAACTAGACACGTTATGGAATCAAGTGTAGCTCGTGTGGAATGGTGCTTATCTGTGTTCCAAACTTATCAACAACATACCGCCTACAAATTGCTACTTAACGAACTATAGACGAGGAATTCCATTCATAAAACCCCGTGAGACTCAAAGGACGGGTTAGCCAACGCTTAGATCAATGACTTCACCGACAGGTATCCAAATTTTCCATCATCAGCGCAATTTGCTAATATTACAAGGTCAATAAATGTGATACAGTCAGAATTTCATTGAAAAATTTGGAAATGTGTTTCTTCCTCTTGAAATATAATCTTTGGGGAATGTTATTCTAGATTTTTAATTTCTAATACTTTATTTTTGATACAAGTATTAATTATAAATATCATGTATAAATTAATTATAGAAGAGATTAGAATGCAAGTACAATTTTAGAGCCTAACTCATTTACACTAAATCTGATAACATGTTGTGCAAATCGTGTAATACCGTTCTTTAATTATATAAAGCCGCATTTCTTTCTCTTTATCAAAAGAGCAAACTATCTGTCGATTATTAAACAAATTCTCTCAGCATATTTTATATTTTATACAAATATGTATATATATCTTGAAAAGTTGAAGTGAATGTTATATTCATCAAATGCTGTTTCCTTAATACTGTTTTAGTATGCACATTATTAAAGCTTATATGTACTGTCATTAAGCCTGAATAACAAATAAGACAAATATTTTTACATATATTTATCTTAAATTGTTACTGTAAGGACCCAATACAGTTCCCTGCCTTATCCTCTTTACGCTTAAACATACATTTTGCTTTTATTTCATACATTTAAAGCATCAATATTTTGGCGTTCAGCTTTGCTGATGAAATTTCACCGATAGAATTTTATGAAAGTTGCACTTATTTTCTTATGTTGTACCTACATAAATGGAATTGACACACCTTGAAAAATGCGCATTTTGAATAGAGCGCTATATTTAACTACCGGAAATAGAAGACACTGTTGTTATTATTAAGTATAGCTGATGATGGACATCTTCATTTACCTCGAGTAATTGGGGAATGCCCATCCATCAAGTCCTATATCATAACAGGAAGTCATTACCGTTTATAAAGGCCGGATATAGTTACAAAGAGTCTAGCAGAAGGTAGAATTTTCTTATTTGTCATTGCTCGAAGCAGAAAACAACCCAAAATATAAATATATTACTGTTTATTTATTAACTATTTGTATTAGTTTCCCATCGGTTATTCCAGAGCGGACTACTGTTCTTCAGTCAGTACATTTTTGTCCAGGGACATATTGTCTCACCCCTATAATTGCGAAATCTGTATATTGATATCCCTAATTAAATATGGTTCTCATGTTCATGAAATACTGATAAATTGTCATTTGTTTATTATTTGTACCTTAAGATGTATTTAAGGAGGAAACATGAACTGCTGGCAATATTTCACTTTGCACAATTTTGCTATTATACTGTAAATACGTTATTCAAGACTGATTGATCAACAAAGAGATAAAACGTTCATTAAATGTATGTTTGTATATTATGAAATAAGTAATAACAATTAATAATAATTTCAAGGACTGTAATCTATATTTAACCTATATCTCTTAACCTCTTTCGTGTGAGAAGGAAAAATCGTAGGAAATCCCAGGCAAACTGAAAAATATATCGGAAAATGTGTTTTCTTCATTATTTTAATTATGAACACGCACAGAGACCAAACGGCGATTCAATCTAATAATATTGACTTTATATAGCTTTTACGTATACAATTTATAATTTTCATCAGTCTTTAAAAGCAGCATTTAAACGTCAATATTTTCGAATATGGAATTTTTAAGGTAACGCTTTGTTAATTTTATTTGCAACACAATCAAACCATAAAGACGATCAACACAATCAAACCATACTGTAGTTTACAGGTAACTATTTCAAGAAAAAATGCAGATAACCAGATAAAGATATCAAAGAGGATTTGATTTATTTCTGAATGACAACATATTAAATCTGCATGTAAGGCATATTGTGTTGATAAGAATCATAACTTATTTCTTATCTTAAATTTACAAAATAAATGATATTTAAAGAACCGTTAGATAATGAATATATCAGAAGTTGAACATATGTAGTATAAAACTCCATCTAAAGTAAATCTTCATGTGAACAAAAGCAACTTATATGAATCGACTATAATTGACTCGCAATTACTTAAAAGTTCCAAAGGATCATATAAAGTTGTCCAATTTCTGTCCTTTGTAACGGCACAACTTCATAATTACATTATTCTATCACGACCTTTTTGATCCAATAAGCTCTTGTTCGGAGAGGTCAAATAATGTGTATCAGGTATAAAATATAAAATATAAACGGCAAATAAGTCTTAAACAATGAAAATTATTCTATATAAGAATGTCCGGGTTCGGATTAGGGTTAGTGTCATATTACAATGTTAACAAAGGTAGTACATAGACGAAAACATATATCTCATAGGAATGAAAAGCTATATAACAACGTAAAAATATAGCAAATCCTGAAAAAGATGTAACATACCAATGTAAAATAGGTCATATAACAATGCTAAAAAAGGTATTTTGAAGTACGCGTTAACATAACAAGAAACCTAACAAAGTCTATGAGAAGAAGCCATGGTATTGATACGGTCGGTTACGGGCTGCTTCTACATTATTAAAACCGTCTCGACAGATGACTCGATATAGCCCAGACAATCATTTCTCCATCAGGCCGTCAATAAACATTCAAATGTTCCTATTACATGTCCAGCATTGGTCAAGGTTGTGTGTGAGCCCTCGGTGACCAGATATACGTCACATTCTGTTTGCCATCAGAATACTTAATGAAGCCGATAATGAAGGCTGACCATTGCCCAGGGAATCACACAGCTGCTTCTATGATCATTTAAAAGTATGGTCAGGTTGAAAAGCAGTATTGATCACGAACGATTTTATTTGCTTTATCCATGGATGCATGTTTTACGTAACTGGTCTTCATAAGAATATCCATAAGGTGTTTTTCACTCCATGCTAATTCAGCAATCCAGGAGTATTATATATCTCATGGGTACCAGATTGCAAATACTAAATAGGTATTGAAAACTAAATAACTACATACAGGTTATTGACATAACAAGTGGTCAAGTCTGGAATAATTCATATAGATGTTCAATCTTTATGCGATAACGACAAAAATAGAAAATCAACATTACAGATGTATACTGGTCTGAGTGGAAAATGACCGGTATGTGTCACCATAATTTTATTATGTCATCCTATAGACAGTACGTACATAATTATATTGACTAATTAGAATACTAAATTATTTGGTAAGCATCAAGCAATTGTATGTGGTATGGAATACGTCATAAGATTTCTAGGGATGGCATTAGAAAACAAAATACTTAATGTAATCGTCGTCTGTTGTGTTTAATGTCCTACATGTAAAGGTTAATGGTGAACGAACTCATTAATCATTAAAATTAATATTCCAAATCAACAATAGATTCCATTTAACGAACGAAATTGATAATTATGGAATAATGTGACGTCATACAACTAAAGGATTTACAAATACGCCCCCGATGTTTACCCTCATACCCAAGAAACAGCGAAAGGTCATTAGTATTCAAGTGAGAAATATTGATTGTGCAAATGATTAGTCTAATTTCATGTTATCAAAATCAAAATACCATCAAAAACAAAACCAAAATAAATTTCATGTAAAATCAAGAGATTAAAACACAACATTATTGGAATGTAAAAGAAAAATACGATTTACTGAATGCATACTATAATCAGTGGATCTATCATTTTGTCGGTAGTCCTATTACAGACATTTCCAAGCCAGTTCCTTTTATCAATAAATCATGGGCAACGCTAAAGGTTTGTTGTGACTGTTACGAAAATAGCGCCAAAGCAAAATACATCAATGGCAGAATATATTGCATTGCCAAAAAAATTATTCACAAAAATAAGATCGGTAGCGGTATATTTATATGTGCTTAAAGGGTTTGTCATATGTACTGTTTTATAACACAATACGACTGCATAAATGTTAAAGCGACTAATAGAATTTTGAGTTTCGCTAAGTTCACGTCCAGAAAAAAACGTTTGTTGCTGAACTATGAAATATTTCTATCATTCTCACATCCTAGACAATAAATATTGTATGTACAATCATATAATATAAAGACATTTTCAAAGAACCATATCGAAATATCTACATTAATGCAACAAAAGGTTAATTGTTTACGGGTAATTGTTTTAATCAGGTGGGTATAAAAGTCATATCATTTGCTTTCATTATGATTTCTTTCAAAGCAACATTCTCTTTTCAAAACCCATGAGTGCAGTTGCCGTTTTAATTTAGGGAAACGCACGAATCATAATTCATATTAATAGTCTTTATAGTCGCTGTTAATCATTCTCGTACTTTTCAAATTCTAATTCTGGTTTTTGGTTGTCAGGAAATCCAAACCATCTCTTCAAATTACAACTAATGAAGAATAACTGTAGTTAATGACTAATTACAACTGATGAAGTGTAACTGGAGTTAATGACTAATTACAACTGATGAAGAATAACTGTAGTTAATGACTAATGACTTTTTCCCATACTTAAATCTTTTTTGCGTGTTTTTACTTTTTGTTTTGCACGGAATGTTTTATGAGATTAAGAGTTCAATTAATGTTACAGGTTTTGAAAAAAACTAAGCAATTCTTTTGAACAAAGCACAGTAGAATTGTTGCATCAACAAATTATTACTTGTTGTCCCTAATAATTAACAAATCGATGTGGTCAATGGGTTTGTTTCATAAACCGAACCATACTGATAGCGCCTGCTTTGAAATAGTAATTGATGTTCGTTTAGGTACCGTACAGAGATTTGGTCGAGCCGTTCTTAATTCGGTTACCTCCAGTATGAAATATCAATAACCTCAAAACAAATCATTAACTGAAATAAAACCATTCCTTCCAGACCAAAATTATTTGACGAATGAGAATAGATAATGGATTGTAGAAATCTTGTCCTTAAAAATATAAGCCATTCGTCATTATTATATTAAAACATTCAATCACGGCATGTTTTCTCCGGAAAACCATTATATTTCTGAACATTTAGTACTACAGCCATGTTGTTGTATCCCCATGGAAGCGATAGCAGAAAATGTTGGTTTTTTTTAAATTGCGCAGATGCAAGTTATGTCAAAGACAATTTGACGATAGCATTCGGTGAAATTTTAAATTAAATACCTTTCAGAAAGCCACGTATTCAGAACTACCATTAAACACAAGGTAGAAATGAGAACAGAGAGCAAGAACAGTTCTTTTTCTTATTTGAAAAATTGAATGCAAATTTTCCACTTTCTCTTTCTTTTCGACAAACAAAAGCAAGTTTTTATTAGCAATAGATATATCAAAAAGCACAATTAAATATTACTGAGTAAAAAATTAATTGAACTTACCTGCTAAACAGGGCAACACGAAGAGAAGCTGAATCAGTAGCAACATCGGAGACATGTTGAGAAGCTTGTAAAAGTACTGCTGTGAAACTAGATAGATTTATACGATAGATAGGTAAAGCTAGAATCTCTTCCTGTCGTTCTGTGTGGTTGGTACTGGCGGATACGAGAGACGAGTGGGGAACTTCACACTTCAATCGGTTTTATAGGCGATGGCGTTTTTTAATATTTGTGACGTGCTGATCGAACTATCCTCGCTACGGTATGCGTGACTGGTGTATCGCGTCACCGGAAGTGGCTCCAAATACGGTCATTCAATTTGAGGAATCCGAAGTTCCTGATATCAGAAACAGTAAAATATAAACAACATTTAGTATTTCCATGTAATTTCCAACGTAGAAAATTTTTAACATACCATGCTATTTTATATTTGAAGAGCAAATACAAATTAATACAAATTTCTTAATATTGTTTTTTGATATTTCAAAAAATCGTTTAAAAACGAATTTGCTGTGCTTTCTAATACGTTAATAACAGGTTCAGCAGATATCGATTTTTGCATTAACATGGTTTGAAATAGTGTAAAACCACATACATTCTAAAAACGCGTCGTATTTTTAAGATTTGCAAATGCCTAAAATGAGTACCCGCTAGAACTAATAACCCCCAGATCTAGTAGCACTTATGATAACGTAGTCATGCCTTCAATAAGTATTACCTAGCAACACCTAGAACAAGTAACACATGGAGTTAATAACGCTAGTTTTAATAACATTTATAATAAACAATTAGAAACATCTTAAACTGTTCACATCAGAAATAAGTAACACCCAGATTAAGTAACACATGGGATTAGTAAAACCTAGAATTAGCAACACCTTTCTCTTTAAACACCTATAATTAGTAACGTCTTCAATTAGCACCGACTGGCATAAGTAACACCTAGTAATAGTGACAGAATTGAATTAGTTAAACCAAGAATAAGTAACACCTAGTAATAGTTATATAATTGAATTAGAAACATCAAGAATAAGTAACACCTAGTAATAGTGACAGAATTGAATTAGAAACACCAAGAATAAGTAACACCTAGTAATAGTTTCATCTAGATTATTAACACTTAAAATTGGTAACGCTTGGAATAAGTAATATACAGAATCAGAAACGAATATATTTGAATAACACCCAAATAACACCTTAATAACACCCAAATAACACCAACAACATCCAAATAACACCTAAAAACACCCAAATAACACCCCAAAAACACCCAAATAACAGCCAAATCCAGAATTAGCCATGCCTAGAATAAGTCTACCCTGGGACTAATAATTCCTGAAATTAGTAATACCTATAGCACCAACACCTTTGGTTCGTAAACCATATAATTTAATAACACCTAGGACTTGTAGTGTCTAATGCAAAAATACGTTACACCTAAATTAATTTGGAGAAGAAATATGACACACTGTCGGCTGGTTCATCACGTTCGGCAATGTTGGTTAACCTAAACCTTAGATAAGATAACCAAAAAGATCGCAGGATTGCTTTCTTATTACTATGATTAGGAATGTATCCATTGTAAAATGATCCTAGCTGCATCACATCATCGAAATATTTAGCATTATTAATTAGCCTCTATTCAGTGTTAGATTTCAATGTCTAAAGAAATACGTGCAATATTTCAGGCATTTGTCCTGTAGAATACAGTTATCGTTTTGTTTTTTCTTAATTTGAATTTTTTTTTTATCAGAAATACTTATCACCTAGAGAATAACTTCATCGGTTTAGTTTTATAATTAATTGAGCAATTAATTCTAGTCCATTAACAATACTAATTTGCAGATTGGGATGAGAAATGTATTTACAGTACGCTCAAAAATTTGACAGCTTAGCGATATTCAGGTATGCATAACTTTATATTTCTTAAAATCTGTAGAATTGTGATGTTCAAAATTTCATCAGAAACGCATTAAAGTTTAATTGGACAGACGTCGACAATGAATCTTTTGGCCTGTCATTGGGGTTTTGTAAAAAAAAACAAAAAAAAAACGCGCAACTGAATATCACCTTCTTATATATTTAGACTGCTTTGTATAGAATGTATGCATCATTTTTTCTATGTTCGTAAACGAAAATTCCAAGGCAAAAAAACAACAGCATGAAATAAAATAATCGAATATAAAGCAAGCAAATGCAAAACGATATCTTCGTTGTTTTAGTTTCATGATAGTTATAATGCAGAGCAAGATATAGAAATAAAGATAGAGTTTGTACGTACCTACAACGAACGTTTCGCCAGCGCTGACCACACACAGCCACTGGTCAGTTGTAAATCCTCCAATATCGATAACCGCTACTTATAGCTGTAGTTATTGGGTGATAACTAGCAGGCCCCCACGTTAAACAGATAATGAATGTTGATGATGCTGAAAGCGCCGCGCACCAATGATGCCGCGGCCAAGAACAGTATTGAACATACCGCTAACCATCACAGCGTAGCAAGCTTGAAGAACAAGAAAGAACGTGTATCCGTATCATAATATTAATGTAAATTGAACACTCACACAGATATTTATATGTAATACATGGTAACCAGGTAAGACGATGGAATGAATTGCAGAACATTGCTTAATTTTGATAATTAACCTAGAGAAATGCACTTAAAATTGTATCAATAATGATAATGAAGTTCACAGAGCTCCTTCCGTCGCACAATTCATTATGAACGAATTTGGAAAATCTTGGAAGTTGGATTAACAGTATACAGATCGCGTGAACTATGAACAGATCTGGATCTAATCTCACTACTGACAAACCTAATTAAAACTAATAAAATTAAATCACTACCCAAATATCAATAAATATGAAATAAGATGTGTGTGTGGAGGAATTATAGATCTTAAAGGAATTAACGATGTTTAGAGTTTGTCGCGTCATCGAGTATTCAATCTCGTAAATCTAGCCTACCATTGTGGTCAACACAACTCGGAATCCAGACAGTATATTTAAATATATATAATAATATTCCAATTGATTTCATTCAGTATAACACAACCTTAACTGTACGCAGAAGATGTCAACGACAATGCCACCATAGTCAAGGCAGACCCGGTATGGTAGACAGAGTCATTCTATTGATACCATAGTCAAGGCAGACCCGGGGTGGTAGACAGAGTAATTATATTGATTGCTGATACACAGATGATGTCTGTAACAATGGATCATCGCAGCGAAACTGTATACATCAAATTATCAATGTAAGATATCCATTCCTACACATATATAATGTCTATATGCTGTCATCTTTATCAATCTATATTTCGTCTGCTGGATAACCGAACTACTCGGTAGTGAAGCGGACGTAAAACTAATCAATCAATCAATCAATCAATCAATCATCTTTAACGAGAGAACTTTTCCCATTAATAATGGGTTATGTAATATATCGATGGGGCGGTATTAAAGAGTTGATATTAAACCAGAGGAAATAGGACATTAATTTCCCTACGGTGAACAAATTGGCTGATACAACGAGGGGCGTTAAATAAAGGTTTTAATTGCAGAAGTGCTTTAAGTACAGTCATTGATCTTTTGACGCCTAGGTGATTTTTGGCAACAAAGTATTATATTTTGCTGTTCAGAGTCGGTAGACCATTCCTAGGTTGGTGTTATGCTGTAATATTAGTTCTCTAATGAAGTAGAAAAACAAGAACGACGTCATTAAAGCAAACTCTACGTTAAGAAAAAAAGAGCAGGTAACAGAAATTGCAATTAATACATTTAGTATTTTGGAAAAAGGCATTGATTAGTTGCAATATGTTGTGCCTAATCCCCTGCTCTACGATTGGCAACAAAATATGACATTTACATTCTTTTTAAATTCAATACAATTAATCTAGCATTTATACTTCCTCGGCATCAGATCTAGTGTATATTTGAGCCTAGTAATACCGCGATAACACAGTTCCTCAGAAGAGGGTATTAACACCAGAAGAGGCACAGAGGGACTGTATCGCTCACCTGGCTCACATGAATCTTTCAACCATTCCATACCTTGTACCTACTGTCCAAATATCAGGATAATTGGTCTTTCAATTTTCAAGACGGACTGAAGATAGACAAACGAACGCAACACCATAACAAAAGCTTACAGGTACTTAGTGCTAGGTGAGCTAAATGGCATTGTGCTTAAGTGAAATTTTTGGCAAAAAATAAATGAAAATGTGAAAAATAGAAAAAGAAAAACATACAAATCATTCATTGTGCATATTAATATTACAGCGATGTTTTTATGTTAAAGTTACATCACATAATGACAGCTATAAAAGACAGAACAAAACAACTTGAAGCAGTCTATTTTTAAAGTTGCTTGCTAGATAACAGGAAGTGTATCTTTTGGGTAAATTCATGCTAAAAATAATGATAAAAAATAAAACAATGGACATGAAAAGATACAAATAAATAAATAATGGAAAAGTGATCGTTGTATAATATCCCTCATATATGGGGACATCAACTTATTTGGGAGGCTCAACCAAACCAAGGGCTCTCCAACGTTGACAGACCCTAATTTGTATTAATTAGCCTTCAATATGCATGGTTAACTGTGATAATAAAATGTTTGAAACTGTATTTGAAGATGCACGTACCCAATCACACATTAAGAATTTACCTATTTATATAAGTATACATAAATACACTACCTAAAAACGTATCTGCCTACTTATATCTCCATGTGACTTACACGTGACATTGTTACAGAACAGTATTATGATAGGTAGTGTGTTAACAAGTAAGGTTAATGTTATGCATTTAGTTTTATCATTTTGATTATTCAATATCCTTACAAAAGTATTTTATCCTAATTTTGCCGATATACTTAACCATATCCATCATATAACAAG
Source organism: Chlamys rubida (assembly GCA_032359455.1). Classification (NCBI taxonomy): domain Eukaryota; kingdom Metazoa; phylum Mollusca; class Bivalvia; order Pectinida; family Pectinidae; genus Chlamys; species Chlamys rubida. Next base: position 23,857 of record JAUMHH010206972.1, read on the forward strand.
TTTTACTCTTGTAGAATCTGGTTTCTCCTCCAGTTCTGTAGGGGTTCATGTTCCCTTTCCTTTTATTTCGGTCCCCGTTGTGTTTTGTCGTTATTGACCCCATCGTACATTAAAAAGGTGTTTTTGGCATATCACATATCACATGGCTGTTCCATTAAACACTTCCTATAACAACAGTTTTTTCCTGCATTAAGCATGCTCTTTGACATAAAAATCATGGTTAAAGATGGGAGCATTAGATTTCTCTCATAATAGTAATCAGTGTCGTACGATGTAAGAACAAGCACACTTGTTTAGTTTGGATTTATATAGCTAGCGTCAAATTTCATCAAAGAAAAAACCAAGATAAACTTTTCAAAGTAATAAAACAAAAATACTCTTTTATACGTTTTAGATATCGATTTAAAAAATTACTTTGAATGCATTTTTGGTACAAGAATTGAAAGCTCGAAGTGGTTTTGTTTTACATCTTTGGGTAAAATACTTTGTAAATACAAGTCACAATTACATGTTAATCCGTACTCGATATGTCTACATCTATCAACCAATGGTGGAAAAGTAAAGGCGGAGCTAAGGAGCTGGTGACGAATGACCGATAATGGGGAAAATAGCGAGATCTCTGCATTCGATACGGATGGCATCTTGATCTGTTAGACAAGTACATGTACATGTAGTCAGTCCAATGGAATTTCAAGGTTGGACACTTGCATGTGCCTGTCTGATAAAAGACTTCCTTTCCGGTCCATATCAAGTCTGATGAGATGCATGTAAAGTCACTAAGATTATATCGGCCTGTCAGTGTTACACTGGATAGCATTTATGTTCATTAGCGTTTAATACAACCATAATTAGGTCATTATTACACTGTAAAAGCTGAATATCTATTTCATTATAATATTCTTGTGCAATTTTTGTTTGTCCAATTCAAATGAATTAGTATAGTCTGCTACAAACATATTTTCGAGAGAAGAATAAATATAAAGTCAAAGCTAGTTTTCCAATACCCCTAAAATAGTTAAAATATATGCTATTTTTGGGGAATTGGAAACCTTTTTTTTAAACTAAGTAAATTGTATTTTTGTTACTTGTAACATAAATATGCAGTATATTATATCTAACTGTATGATCTGTTTTTGGGATTTTAAAATTTCGATTGTTTTCTTTATAATCACAACATTTGTATAAAGTCAAGTTGTTAGTATTGCTTATCATAGCATACTATAAAAGAAAACATTTCGTGATTTCAAAATATACAAAAATAGTATTTAACAGACAGGATTCTTACTTCTACTGGTAAGATAATAAAATACATTATGGTTTTATTAGTACGCAAAAAGTCGTATTTTCAGTTTCCGGTCAGAAGAGATACATCTAGTTCTTTATCTTTTATAGATTTTATACATTTTACATGTATTAACCATTGATAACTTTCTATATTATTACATCCTTACCTTCTCCTCGACGTTGTTTTAAGCGTTAATTCTATTTAAGATCAAATGGGAAACATACCTCGCAAAGATTATTTGTTTATATGTATATCAGTATATTTATAAAGATAAATTGTGATTTTTGTTATAGTTTGTGTGTTAAACATATCCATCTCTACACAACTAAAGACAACAACTTGTTGATGTTGTTCAGGAAAGGTATAAAGGTACTGTAAAACTAGAGACTATAATGATGAGGGAGCTTACCACATGAAGTAGATATTTGATGTTGTAATTATTTACTGTTTCAATACAGTTATCGTGTTTATGGCACGTTTTTTTTTTAACATAATTTATTGCATACTGCATTTTTTTACACAGTAATTTTGAGATAACCTTTGACCTGGCAGCGTTACGTGCCTACTCCGCTAAATATATAATATCTAAAAAGGTGCAGTCCATGCACTAACCGTCAAGCTGATAAAAATGCAATTGATATCAATGTAGCTATTTTGTAGATTATTCATAAGAAATTTAAAGCATTATCTATTAATAGAAAATCCATATTAATTTGATACTTGCAATCTCTACATTCCTATCATAAGCCATTTCCTGTCTTACCTTGAATTTCTCATGATGGCAATTCTGACAAAACACTTTACTTACGATCAAAAATGGGTCTAATTAAAATCTTTCTAAATACACATAAGTGTTCTCCTGTCATGTATTTACACTGACTATCATTTGTCGTTAATTATTAAAATTAGATTCAGAATGAAAATACTAATATTTCTATATTGATAACAACGTAAATAAACAAAGAAATACCGCTTTCAGTATTAATCAAAATTAAAAGGCATTATGTCCGGGAGCTTTGTGGATATTATATACCAAATCTCTTAGTAAAGCTGGGACGGGATATCAGTGTAAACCAAATCTTAATTATAACATATCTAATTGAGAGGTTATACTTCAGATGTAGATTACTACGCTGAATGTTCTATCATAATCTATCGATCTCATTTAATCATCTTTTTTGTCATATGTTGTTTTCTGAATATTGCATACATTAGAGTTAATTCTGTTGTTTAATTTCTTCAGTTTATCAGCGTTAGGTCATTCTCCCCTATAATTTTAAACCGGACTTACCCAGGCATTGTTTTGGTAAGGTTCAAATGTGACTTTAGGGGTGAATAGGTTAATATACATTAACAATGTAAGTCTCTTAATGCGTCAAATCTGACAGCACAATCATTGTGTGTTTAATTTAAAGAAATAATCCTAGTCAGTGTTTTCGTATTGTTGAGTTTGTTTTGATGTTTTTGACACTAAAACTCTCTTATTACTACAGAATATTCTAACAAAAAACATTTCGACTTTTCAGTTTCAAGAAGTTGCAAATCGATGTAGAGTTGTATTTTCCTTTCTAATAAATGTCTTATCAAAATGTGACATTTTATCTTTCACTTTGAAATGTATTCTAGTTTATAGAGGTTAGATAATACAAAATTTTTCGTATGGAACTATTTTCTAGTATTTACAGGATGATATGACACATTGGTGAAACAAAATGACGCTTTCTTCTATGGCACATGCATGATCGATGATGCCAGGAAATTATTATTAAAAACAGTTTAAAATGCTTAATTCACAAGGTATCTTCACTGTAAACAAAATAATTAAATCACAAATGTTTAGGTATGTTATTGTCTTTAAAAGGAGTAGGCTTCCTTCTTTTCAAAGTTATGGAAAGGATGATAAAAGAGAAAAAGGCCTGTAATTAAAAACCTCGGCGGCCTTATCACCTTTTATGCAGAGGTGTGACTTTGTAAATTTCAATTCAGTTGGATATTGTCCACTCTCAGAGTTCACTGGATGATATAAGGCACTGGAGAAGCTAGAGGAAGTTTCAGATTAGCGTTGATATTACCTCAATCTTCAGCTTTGAGCTGGTATGAATTCAAACTATCAAATTACATTTACGTACTAATTGATGATTTTTTTACATAGGTATGAGGTGTACAATTACTAGAGGTGTACATATTCACAGCTTTATAGTTCGAGAATGACGTAAATAATGAAAACGGGATACTTTATCGCTGTAGAATTTACAGGAAATGCTGAAAAAGGTGTTAAATGAATCACTATTTTGTACTTATATCAGATTATCTCATTTTAATACTTATCATAATATGAGAGGAAGATTAGCCCTGGAATGACCTGTCAGACCAATCCCCAGGTACTTTTGGGATGGTCAAAGTCCCTATCCATTACATACTTATATCATGTAAACTATTATCAGTTGTGAGACTTTATTTCCTTGTATTATAAAATTCAAACTCATACTTTTTTTTAATTATCTCTAAGGCGTATGTTGCTAACTCATTTACATCCAACCAGACAAGATTGTTTTGACGAAAAATTGCTTTATGTTCAACATGCTTTTAATCTGCATACTTGAGGTATCACCGATATCAGTTAAATATGTGTCCTTAATTGTAGATACAAAAAATTGTTGCGTGAATAATATATACGGTATCAAATTCTTCTTCTTACATATAAATAAATTGAAGAGAAGCGTATATGGTTAAGGGAGATAACTCTTGCACAATTCAAAGTAAAATATGTAAGGTAGCATATATATTAAAGTCAAACACAAATTAATCCTATGTATGAGTAGAAAACAGGACATGTATTCGTTAGGGAGAAATATCTGAGCACATCATCGTTACAATTAGCTTAACCATGTTTTATTGATGTCAATTTACATGTACAATTAGAAAAGACATTTGATTGTGATGATTGAGAAACAAGTACTAAGGTACTGATACATCGTCCCTCTCGTCGTTCATAACTAGCTCTGCTGATTGTGATGATTGAGAAACAAGTACTAAGGTACTGATACATCGTCCCTCTCGTCGTTCATAACTAGCTCTGCTGA
>JAUMHH010206973.1:0-10503 GCA_032359455.1 Chlamys rubida
GTTCCATGAAACTTACTTTACAGTACATGTAAGGGTACTTATACCATATTGGTGTTCCATGAAACTTACTTTACAGTACATGTAAGGGTACTTATACCATATTGGTGTTCCATGAAACTTACTTTACAGTGTAAATGTACTGTACTGTGTAATCGTACTTATACCAGTATTAGTAGTATTCTCATATTTCCAAGTTAGGTCAACAATAGTATTAAAGTAATATTTACATTATGGCTTAGTGCAAAGCTTTCCATTAGGTAAACCATTATTGTAGTTACTTCAGCACTTTTGAAAGCTCAGAAATCATTAAGATATGATTGCTGCTAAAAATTAGTATGTATACAGTATCCAAAGATATTGTGAATGTAGACAAGATTACAACTTGTCTTCCTTTACATAAATATCCCACAGTGATGGCTATTATTCTGAATATCAAGGATGTAGATATGCCTCAAGTCAGCTTATAACACAATGTGATTCTATAACATGTAGATATCCTAATAATGGCCTGTTCAGAACAGTTGTCCTAGACAATGATCATGACAATTTTAGCACTGTATTATAGACACTATTGGTGACAATTTTAGTGCAGTACTATGTCTCAGAAACAAATGGTTACAACTTTAGCAGTGTCCTTGACACTCACTGATCATGAAAATGTTTAGCACCTGTCCTAGAAACAAATAGTGACAGTTTTAGCACGATGACATAGAAACCATAATGCTGACAATTTTAGTGCAATGTCGTAGAAACTAATGATTACAACTTTAGCAGTGTCCTTGACACTCACTAATCCTGAAAGTTTAGCAGGTTCCTAGAAACTAATGGTGAACATTTTAGCACTGCATGACCTAAATATAGCTAGACACAAATGGTGATGATTTTAGTACAGTATCCAAGACACATGTACACATTTCCAATTAGTGATCTCATTTAAAGCCGTGATTATTGGTAAGATCACAAAACCTTCCGCTGTCATAATAAAATCAATGTTTTGCTTGACAATTGAACGTGAGTGTCACAGTTACATCAAACGGAGAGGACTACAGAAAATTGATCTCATTTCTTCCTGTGAAGGGAAAACATCATTGATTTAATCTCCAAACAACATGACATTCTGGATCTTTAATCAATCATGGCTTTCGCATGACCTTTTTAATTTGAAGATTTCTGAAGTCATACATAACATGTTGCCTTAAATTTTGAGAGTGAAAATACCTGAGATTTGGTGGTCATCAAGGCTCCACTGAAAAAACTGCTTTATTTTAATTTTTAGACAGAAAAAAATTTGACAATTACTTGATAGGCAGATGTTGGTAGTGTTTATTACATGTTTCTAGTGGCTTTCCCATTTCATTTACTGGGCAGTGTTGATTTCTTCAAGAAAGGACACTTTTTCGGTCATTTATTATCTTCTCAATTGCTGTTCCCATTTAATTTGCCGAGGAAATATGTTTATTTAGAATAAAAAAAAAAAAAAAAAGCCTCTTACACATGGGCAGTGATAAATTAGTATAGTGCTAATTAGGAAGTGGTTGGGTTGATTTGATAAATTTCCATTTGTACTGTGAAGTTCTATATTTTTGTGGGGACCGAATTGCGTGGTTTCCCAACAAATATCACCAATTTGTGGGAGCGTGAACACCAGTACCCACTCATAGGGAGAACAGTTTTATGTCAAAGTTGTAATGACATTGTGGACCTAAGAATTTGTATATGAAGAGTAACAACGAAATAAACGAAATTAAACCCCCCACAATCTATTACTAATTGATAGATTACCTGATCAGTGCTTTACCAAATTTAATAATTGGACCATAGATTACCTGATCAGTGCTTTACCAAATTTAATAATTGGACCACTGACCACTGTTTATACACAATAATTATGTATATCACAATGTAAATCTAAAGAGCAGCCAAAAAAGACTGTTTTGATTTCTGAAAATAGCAGGAAATATTTTCTGAGTTGTACCTTAAAAATCATATTAATTAAAGAATCAGTTGAACGTTAGACCTATTGGGATTGAGGAAGGTCAATAAGACACAGGAAGCGCGGCCTCCTTGTGTACGAAGGTTGCTGAGGTCAGATTTACAGGGATGAGTAAGACTTGAAGTGGACTATTAACTGATTGTTTTCACTTGAAGATTGTGACGCAGAACAAGTATTGTTCATTGATTTGAAAGATTTTGAATGTGATTAAGTCATATTTTACACTTAATGTGGAAATCAACAGCAGTGTTGACGGGAATGTTACAGCTATGGAGACTGGTTTTGTGGAGAAGATCATGTTGCTCCACAGTGATATGTTCTAATGAGGCCAAATGAAGTTTGATATTGAGCCCTGGGACCTAGTGCCCATGCCTCCCGCTCATGCAGTGTTTAATTAGTTGGTATTTCATCGACAGTCGTCCTTCCCCACCACTAGAATGGCTTCACATGTCTTATTAACAGTTTTATAGGGTAATTTCCATGACATGGCTTCACAATGTTATAATGCGTTATAAGAAACTTTCTTGGGTATTAACAACACTGAAATAGAATTCTTCATTGGCTGCAATAGGTTATGGTTCTGTCATGATTAAGTCGTGATTAAACAGCAACATGTGCATTGCATGGCAGGGCACCTGTGGGGTGTGACGTGGTCTTTGTTTTCGATTTCCTGGAGGGGCATGTCCTGGCATATATAGCAGGCCTATCTGGATCAGGTTCTAAAGCTGCAAGGCTTATGCTGCTAGCCTTCCTTGCAGTGGAACCTTGACCCCTGACCTTAAAGATGACATCATCTCAGGTTTATGTAATCCTGGTTGATGCTTGTGTTATGAAGGAAGATTACAGTGAAAATTTTAAATTAAGATTTCAAATTTTATTAATTTTAGACAAGACTAGATAAATTGGAATACCCTTATTCTCCTGTAATATTTTCTCGAGAGATAAAATCTTGTTTTTTTAAATGAAAAATTTGAGGTGAGCGAAAGTTGTTCATGGATAACTTTGATAATATTTGTAGCTAGGATAGTTTTGTATTAGAAACATTGTCAGCATTGCCGAAGAATTAATGATGTACTGATAGCGAGTGTATAGCGGAGTGTATAGCGCTTCAGAGGAGAGATAGAACATATTAACAAGGAGAAGCGATATCTCGTATAGGTGGGGAGGAGGTGATTACCCCGCTTCTGTCATATACACACCACTTACACCTACTTACATACTGACATTTCAAACTTGGCACTTATTTCACTTCCTATGAAAAGTGTTCATTAAAACAGAATAGCAAACACAGGCAGTAACCCAATGACCTTGAGTTGCCAATGACCTTGAATGCCAATTAAGGTACATGGTGTGATAATTGCAAATTGAACTGAAGAATTAAGAGGTCTTTCTCCAAAAAGCTGTGAAATGTGGTTGTTTTGTGAATGTTGATGTAATTACATGTCTGAGGTTGAGCTGAGTTGTCATTGTGCCAGGTGATGTCGCAGTAATGGAATTCATTTAATTAACTCCTATAGCGCCAACAGGCACGGTGTGCTCTGCAACATCTGAAACTCTGTTATATCATAGTGTATGGTTTTTAATTTCTATGAATGTAGAAAGAATGTAGAAGGTAATCTCCTGTTAGTCTGTCTCGCAACATCTGCGCAGTTCATCAACTGATTGTTTGAGACTATACTGCAGCAGGTTTTACGACATGTTCAGATCGTGCAGACTGTGACTTGTATGAGAGGTATATGTGGGGTGGTCCTTGGTGGACTGTGTCGGACTGTGGACTGACCAGGAGGAGTACCTTACATTGACAGGCCTCCATGGAGTGTTTAGGGGGATTCCTCCACCAGGTACGTTATACATTATACATGGCCTTAACAGCCCGGTAATGGTTCCCACAGGAAAGGCCTAGCTGTTAGTGAGCAGCTCGGCAAATTGGAGTCTTACTCTTGGGGATCGGTGTAGCTTCTCAAGGCAAAACAATTATTCTCAATGCTGGTTTGTATTGGAATCCTGTTACTGTTTTGGCATTAGCAGGATTTGGGAGCAACTTAAGATTGTGTAGAATCTATCGAGAGTTAGGGATGGGGCTCCTACCAGCATCTGTGCCGTGAAGTCGAATACCTGCATTTACTTGCCTAGATTTATGTTCCCTGCTCAAAGATAACCTCCTCTCCGGGATCCCATGTTTTTAATTCTTCGACACTTTCAAATTGTGTGATCGATATTGTAAGATTTGAGGTGAAGGTCATACAAAGAATAGCTCATGTTTGACGGTGTTTGAAAATACCATTGAATTTCACGATAAAATCTATCAATTACGCATTTCTGGATGTCATATGCAATGAGAAGTGGTATAATACCTTAACGCTGTCCTATTCCTGTTGTACGCAGAGTTGTTCATGACCTGTGAGCAAGGTCAGAGGTCGTATGTCCTGTCAGACAGGTATAGTGACACCCAGGCTGTGGGCTAAGGCACATCACAGAGCTGCTGTCTAGTGTAGGGTGGTTTATTGTGTACACCTGCTCATTTGTTTACCTGTGTCTTTGTAGTCCTGTGTACATGTTCATTATGATGTGGTTGTTAAATTGACTTTCAGCACACTTATGTGTAGTAGATGGAGAGAGGCTTGGGTCCATTCATTGATCGGTCAGAATCTCGATGGTCAGTTTGCACCTGTCTATATAGGGGTCAACATGACCATTGTGATTCTGATATTGTATTTGTCATGTGGCTTCAAATTACTGGTCTGAACTAAGTGACCGACCTAAGGGAAATTAACACAAGTCTGGTTTGAGGAGCATCATTTGATGATGCCAATTTCTACTGACTATCGATTAAGATTTGGGTTAATAGCTGGTCCTGGATTCTGATAATTGTATCCAAAGTGACTTAGAAAGCAATACTACTGTGAAATCAGATATTTTCGTGGAGCTTAAATTTCGTGGTTTCCTGACAAAAACCATTTTGTGAGAAAATAGTTTTGTGGACTATGACCACTCAAATTGAGAATAGCTTTATATCAAACTTGTAATTACTTACTACTTAGTGGACCTATGAATTTGTGGATGACGATTTAACCCACAAAATCAACGACATAATGAAAATCAGTGATTTCACGTGATTTATTCTTGTGAAGCCATACTTTCATAGTTGTGCTTTTAAACAACTTATTTCCAAGAATTATCTCCCTTGATGGAATAGAAAGGACCATTCACGACATATACTGTAACATGTACTTGAATGCATGTAGAAAAATAAAAAGTCCTTATATACTGGTAGAAGTGATATACAAAAGTAGTTAAGCTATTTATTGTGTACCCGGATCTTCACTATTTATGATGCATTCATTACTACGTACCATCTCCTTTGGGAAGCATTCCTAGTAACAGCATATCATACTCCAAGTATTCCATACTTGCTTGTATTTGGAATCAAACCCCTGGCCATCTGATTGGAAGGCCAGTGGCTGTTGACAAACCCTACAAGCAGGGTCAGGGTTATTAATCCTTTCACCCCTATGTAATTTAATAATTACCTCTACCATAAATTGATATGGATGATTCCATTATGGTATACAGTGTTGGAAGGGTTTATATCCAGAACAAGCGGGAACATAGTAGGGCAGTCTAATCATCATCTGTCCGCATTACAGTGGTGATTTGTCTGGAGAGTGACAAAATGGCTCACGGTATAAAAAGTCCTGGAATAGATCTTTGATGATGTTAGGAGCCTCAGCTTACAGGTTATTGCACTCAAAGGACGCTTCTTCCATTTGAAACGACATTATACTCGACCACCTTCACCTGCCATCAGCAATCTAAAAGAAAAGCATTTAAAATTGGATATTCTAGGCCCAATTTAACTTCATAAACCTAGAATATACGAATGTCCTTTTTTGATTACATTGGAAACTGTAGGTTATTGACCTGACGGTATAGATAAACTAATGGTAAATAAAAAACAGAATATGTCTTCGTTACTGCGGAGGCTGAGTTTCTGTACTACTTTATATTTAATTTACAGAGTTGCATTATTAGATTGGGGACGTGTAGAGAAGACGTTACGACAGCGTGTGTGCCTACCATACCTTACTGCCTCACAAATTTCATTTGTAGACATGGTTATTGCTAAAGAGCATGTGATCTAAAGTATTATCATCTTGTGTACAGATTAACATGGAGTCTTGATTTTATTTGTAAAACTTGATTACCAGAAAGGTTATTGAGAAAATATTTCGCAGCATGTTGTGTATAGAGTGTCTACAATTATAGGCAGGCTTCAATGTAACACAGTATTGTACTCATCACAGGATGTTGATACAGTATTTATAGCTGATAGCATGTCCTAAAACTTCAGATACTGCTTCATCATCATAGTAGTAGCTGACTAACACGGTTCCTGATATGTGAAAATAAATGTGTAATGTATGAGGACTTCATGTTAGACCTGGCAAGCTTGTTAGTTATCTCTGTATATTACAGATGATAGGAGTTATGGTCTAGACAAGGTAATTAAACAAAGGGCCAAAACTCTTCAATTAAGAGGCCGGCAGACTCTGAATTTTGCAGGTGAGTCTTTGCCATGGTGAAGACTTGTCCATAATATAAGGACCAGCCAAAGTAAGAAAATGAAAGATCATCACTCTAGGTAAAGGGCTGCACTCCCTGAAGTCATTGTGTCACATTCTGCCATGGCAAGATGTGTATGTTAATCAATCATCACAGTATTTTACTGAGGTAAGATCATGTTGATCATTTAAGGGGAGATAATTTATCTGGACCTATAGTATAAGTTGGAGCTTGCACTCCCTTACCTGTAGAGTTATTGCCCGTAGTTTTGTCCAGCCTATAAACCCTGTGTTGTTTTACCTGGGCACGCAGTCCCTTACCTGTAGAGTTATTGCCTGTAGTTTTGTCCAGCCTATAAACCCTGTGTTGTTTTACCTGGGCACGCACTCCCTTACCTGTAGACTTATTGCCTGTAGTTTTGTCCAGCCTCTAAACCCTGTGTTGTTTTACCTGGGCACGCACTCCCTTATTTTATGATTTATAACGCGTCAACATGCATCTTATATTTGGTGGAATGCTTGGAACCTGAAATGCTCACCTGATTTCATCCCTGGTTTTCATAGACGGTTATGTTGTCCTGTTGTTAATATTTCATCCTTTCCAATCTGTTCCTTCCTTCATTATGTATCATATGTGTGAAGGGAAGACATCAATTTCTGTTCTACAGAAACAAATTCTAGTCGTTTATCCCTGTTGTGTCCTCGTACACTGCTGAGTCAACATGCCCTGTCTATGGTTCTATGATCACATGTTTTGTAAGGAAAAGGTCTATGATATGTAGATATGATGAGGCAAAGAATAGTTACTGGGCAGATTGTGTATTGACTTAGTGATGATAAGGCCTGATGACCGATGTGCTGGGGTGTTCCAATGCAAGGTCACAGTGAAGGTCATGGTCAAATTTTAAAACTTTTGTTTCCTTGACAACAAATATTTTTTTGGCTTTTACCTAAAGAGGCTATTCAACAGCACCTCTATCCTGTTGTACATATAAATGTGTTCATTAACGCAAGTGGCATCTGCTTAAAACAGAACCCGTACAATTAGTCTGGTGCATGTCTGCCATTCGGTGGTGTTGGATAAAACACGGCGGCTCATTCCATTTGACGATCTGTATGATTTCGAAAATGTGATCCCGAATATAAAATCGAAATCTCATATATAGGGTGTCTCTCAAAAATGTATCTCTTGATGTTGTCAAGTTACAATGCAATCACATTTGATAACTGCCACAGATTTTCAAGATTTTGCTTCAGCTTTCAAAACAAATGTAATATTTTTATTGATTTTATTGTTCTGCTGACTGTAGGTAAGACCTGTAGAACTTACAAGACACATGTTCACTATAACCACTGTAGTACTGTGGTTGTATAGCTAGACGATCTTAGTCAGACGTTAAGACTCGCTGAGCTCCTAATTGTGTTATTTAGTGTCTGTGTAAACAGTTAAGAATTGGATATATTTCATACAAACGTGCTCTTGTTTAAATTGGATGATGGAATTCTACTGATGAAGCTTGCTTGTAATATCGCACACAGATGTGTGGGCTAGTGGTGCATCAGCCTCCAAAACACAAGATTCTGTTGCAATGAGCCATTCCAGAATGTAGAGAGTGAAAACATGCGTGATAGCCACTCGTCTGTTCCGTTGATCTGTAGAAAACATTTATGATACGTTTGTTTTTTGTATTTTACACCAGTGTTTTAGAATAGAGAACTCTTTGACGCCAATGCTTACAGAAGTTTCTGACAGTATAATGTGAAAGATTTGGTGGCTGTGAAAACTCGAAGACCTGATACAGATCTTGAGAATATTTCAGATGTCTATCATGTAACTTTCTTCACTTGTAAATGCATAACTTGTAACACAGCATTGCGCATTATATCCGTCAAGCAACCAGAAGTGCTGAGGTAAAGTGCTGAATGTTGGTGGTACTCAATATCGATGCAATTCCTAATCCATTCAAAAGTCATGTGACATTTTGTATCTATTAGCTTGCTGTTGTGAAACAAAACCTGGATTGTTGGATTCTTTATTTCAGGGATGGATTGTGTTTGAGCGGAAGTCCAGCGTCAATTTGTATATTCTGTAGATCATGAGTGTAATTTTTTTACGTTTATATGATATTTTAACAACTGCTTTGCATTTAAAGTAACAAATTGTTGTATTTTTCAGATGAATGAAGGCAGAAAAAGTCAAATTGTACTGCCAGATGAACGGATATTGGACATTTTAATACAGGTAAGTAAGCTAATAGACTGTTGGGTATGATGCTCATGATGCTCATGGGAAATAACTCAAAATAAATTACTCCGAAACATTATACTGTCATTTGTGTGCTAGTGATTTCAGCAGCATCCCTCGCGGCATTTCATATTCAAAACATGTTATTTCTGTTTTTAATGATTTTATATTGATTGCTTAGTTCACACATGACTTATGAGGAGAAATAGAAAGGAAGTTATATCAAATGTACAAAATGAAATATTGGTAAAGACTCGGTAATATATAATTTGGTATAAATCAGGAGATTTTACAGTAAAATGTCCTGTAAAATGAAGTATGCATAAATAGAAAGGTTTCACCTATTTCTCTGCATGTCCCTGACATGTCTGGTAAAAATCACTAGTGGCCATGATCAAATACTTGAAACTTCCTAATTGGAAATCAGACCAGACTTCTAGAACGTTTGATCTTGACCTTGGAACAGAGACGTATAGAATGGTGTATAAACTGATAATACTACAAATGTGGAGGATTTGATGTACAAATATTATCGTGTTTGTATCCACAATGTCTTTAGGGTAAGAGCAACAATACTGCTAGAAATTAATCCATCTTGTACGAGGGACAAAGGTCATCAAATGATGTACTTTATCTCTTCATTCACCAAAGAGGCTTCTTCTTTGATGTAAAAAGGGTCAAAGGTCAAGGTCATAAGAGTCACATTTTGACATTTTCTATTAATTCATGCTTTTCTGATGTACCTTTTCTGTATTTATATATATTTGGGAAATAATGGGCTGTATATATATTAAATATAGAAACTAACTAGCTTGCAATTGTCTTACTTATAAAAAAAAAAAATCAAAAAAAATCTGATTGAATTTGTTTCTTTTCATTTCAGCCAAAATTGAACACTAAAGACTTGTTAGATCTGGTATCATCACATTTTAAGCTAAAAGAAAAAGATTATTTTGGGATTTATTTTCTCGATGAAACGTAAGTACTCAATGATTTAGTATTTCACAAAATGGTCCTATCTGTGTTGGTTGTACACACACTGTGCTGGTGTATAAGTGTTTGAGTAGAAGGGGATGTGAAGGATGATCACACGTACAAACCATTGTTTTTATACGATCTACTTATTTCTGTTTCCTGAGCACATTATATGTACTTGTTGTAGAAAGGTCCTTCACTGATATAATGAGAAGCTATCGTGTTACAAAATTGGCTTTTCTCTTTCTGTGTTTCTCTGTACCAGCAACAGCCTTGTGCTAAATATTTGATATAGTTGTTTAAATACAATGCTGTACAATAACTGTAACAAAACAAAAATCCTGATCTGTGAATGTTTACGTCCGCTTCTCTGCCGAGTAGTTGGTTATCCAGTAGATGAAGCTAACAATATTACACAAGGTGAAAAGTGTATGTAAAATATATGACATGTATACAGTACCAGTTGGTTATCATGTTTATCTAACTCTCATTAGTTAATTTTCAAATTGTAAAAAATACTTGGTTATCTTTGTGTTTATAATGAGGGATAAACATTATGACTATCCATCGCCTGTTGGGAACCTTTATGTCCAGGGTAAAAAAAAGGTAGGACGGAATACAGTGAGTTATATAAGGTGGATGTATCAAAGTTACAGTGAGTTATATAAGGTGGATGTATCAAAGTTACAGTGAGTTATATAAGGTGGATGTATCAAAGTTACAGTGAG
>JAUMHH010206984.1:0-11499 GCA_032359455.1 Chlamys rubida
TTCGAGCTAAAGAAATATATCTGTTGTTGACTGTCGGTACCCCTACGAGTTTGACGGAGGTGACATTAAGGTTAGTTCGAGCTAAAGAAATATATCTGTTGTTGACTGTCGGTACCCCTACGAGTTTGACGGAGGTGACATTAAGGTTAGTTCGAGCTAAAGAAATATATCTGTTGTTGACTGTCGGTACCCCTACGAGTTTGACGGAGGTGACATTAAGGTTAGTTCGAGCTAAAGAAATATATCTGTTGTTGACTGTCGGTACCCCTACGAGTTTGACGGAGGTGACATTAAGGTTAGTTTGAGCTAAAGAAATATATAGTTGTTGACTGTTGTTACCTTTACAAGTTCTTTGAAGGTCACGATAATGTTACGCAGAATGGCCGTCTGCATTTGACTCTGGCTGTTCGGGGACGTTAAGCCACGACCTATGACCTATCTATGTTTTGACACTTTTATATCCTTAAATACAAGTTTATCCGCATTGAAGAAAATATACCAAAATGCAAATTTGAGGTTAAAATCATTCAGTAAATGTATTCATGTATTCTGACAGAAATACCATACATTCATATAGCAACGACATTTAAAGTGTTCAGATTCTGCTGCAAGAAATTTCATGCGAGCCCTGCAAAATTATACGTGTCCCTCTTGGTACTTGACGTTAAGTGTACCAGCTCTCAAAAGTGGACATGTTCGTTTGTTTTAAAATTCTAGAAAAGTTTTTCCTGATATAACAAGATTCCAAATTTAGAATAATATATATAATCAGTATAAACTTCTTGAAAGATGATTTCTCTGAAGTTTTCCTTAATTATATCAGTTCATGATTTGTTTTGCCGGTCTTTTTGGGCCCAGAAATTTGAACCCAGTTCCAATGAGATTTAAACATTTACCTTTCTAATTTGATTTTTTTTAAAAATCGAACTTGCAAATATTAAACATAAAAAGTTCATTTTCTTGAAAGATGCTTTATAACAAAAAGAACTTCAGAATCTTTTTCCCCAGAGAGAAAACAGGAGAAAAGTGTATAACTTTCTCCTATATACCATCAGAACTTGAAGGATGGTGCGGTGTCCTTATTACCCCACACGCAGGCTATCATAATACAGGCTAATTCAATGTTTTAGGTCAATTTATTCATGATTCTTTTGTTCTTCAGGACGCAAAAAACATCTACACAAAGGAGGGAATCATCGAAGAGTTCATCAAAAGGCCCATCACATCGGACTCCAACAAACGGGTCGCGCTCATCTTCCACTGCGAGTTCTCCTCAGAGAGAGGGCCATCCTTGTAAGTATATGTTCCGTCAAACAATGGCTTTAGTTACAGCCCCACATCTATGATGCGGGTGCCCGATAGTAATCACAGTGTCCGTCTGTCTGTCCACACTTTGTTTCCGGAGATATTCTCAGAAATTGAAAAAATAATCTTTCTGAAATTTGACATGGTGATACACTGTCAAATGTAGATGTGTAATAGGAGTTTAAAAATTTTCAAAGGTCACTGTTGCTAAAAATAGACTTGGTGGGTGGGGGGTGGGTGGCTTTGATGACCTGACAGTGTTCTAGTTTTACTGGTTAAAAGGTCCCGTGATAAATATGTAGGGAGACATGGTGTATCTGCTTTGGTACTTTGCTTAATCTGATAAAGGCTGTACATTTTTAACTGTAAAAGATATCTGATGAAACATGAGACATACACGTTTCACCCACCGAAGGTGTGCAGTTTACTGTAAATAGGTCGCTGTGACTCTCACATCTAGGTCAAATAAGTGCAAAGTTTTCGGTGAAATTTTAAACCATTTAAGATATGTTGATGGAATATAAAAAGTTTACCTGCATCACACAAAGAAGATGTACAGTGCCTGACTGTTGTCTTGTTGTTGTAGATTACGTTTCCTGAGGAAGATGGATCGCGACGTAAACAAAGAGTGCTACCCCGCCCTCCACTACCCAGAGCTGTACCTTCTCGAGGGAGGATACAAGCTTTTTTACCAGGACTGCAAGGTAAGACATACACTAAAACCGACCTCTCTTCACATCTTGCTACAAGTCATTGGAAACAATTTGTTTTTATATCAGTTAAGTTTTTTAAGTATTTGTAGCTTTTTACGGGATCAGTCATCACAAAATTTATGTTCTTGTATATAATGTTTTTATTCATATTTTTAACGTAAAAAGTATACATAAAGAACGTCATATTTTAGCAATGATTATCAAAGAAAATAGTTAAATACTTGCATTTTGAAAACAAAGTAATCAACAAATATTTTTTTCTGTTTTGTAAATGTTCATAATATATCACAAATTTAAAAATTGCTCCTCTTTTGAAGTAGAATGTTAAATGCTATCTTGCTGTAGTAAACATGAAGGTCTTTGACAGGAAGGCTATCGTTAGATAAATGTATAAGTGTTTTATTGTTGGGTTGTAGGATCACTGTGAGCCACAGAGCTACAAACCCATGCTACACAAGGACCACACCAGCGACTACAGACATTTCCGGGCCAAGTCCAAGTCGTGGGCAGGAGAAAAGGCTGGTAGGACAGGATTCAGACCTCTCAAGTTCTGAGCTGGTTTCCTGTAGACCTTGTGAATTAGGCAGCTTAAGTGTACCCCAGGACCCGGCCTAGCCGACCACCTTGTCATTGTAATGATGGAACACTTCGTATCAACGGTGTCCGGTGCTTTTGTGGGTTACGCTTTTTATTGACAAATTACTCCAGTAGTAACCGTCCTATACCAACAATCGAGAGTGACCTCGCAGTGTCGACAGGAATGTTGGTGCTGTTCGCTTTACCTGAGGCTGGGCGACAGGATGAGGATGCTGGATTGTGCTGAAGCCGTTCGGCCCGTTATCTCGCCTGATAACATCTTACGTTGTCTCTATCCCATATCTTACTCCTACAACTGTCTCTTGCTCTGTTTTATTTCTCTTCCTTTTTGTACGTTGTTTTAAGTTGTTTTTGTTTGTTTATTTTTTTTTTTGTTTTTTTTTTTAAATTTAAGGTTGTTTATAAGAAAACAAAAAACTCACTAGAAAAAACCCCCGAAAAAGCTACAACTTATTCAACAAAAAACGATTAGTACTTTGCTACAAATGAAGACAGTCTCAGTGCTGTTAACTATTGACTGTTGGGAATGATTTGAGATTGTATGTGTGTGCGTGTGTGTACATATGTGTTGATGTGTATTGTGTCCGTTTTACCAAGCCCTGTGTGTATATGGAACAGTAACTCCAGTTAGAATCACTTGATTTCATAATTGGAAAAATATTCTGAAAGGATTTTGGAATTTTTTAAATAACTAACTGATATCCTTAGTTTTCGACACTTCTTAGTGACCAATCAGCCATGTTTTTGTCATTGAGCTCCGCGAGAGATTCTAATAGAGGAATGTTTTTCCCAGTTATAAAACCAGTAGATCAGACTGGTAGACACTCTGTTCCCACCCGTTGACCCCTTGTGTATACACCTCCATTCCAAGCCTTGTACAGAATGTATGTGGTGTACATAGATGTAGCAAATAAAATATTATCAAAGCATTATATCTATTTATTTCTGTCGGCTCCCCAGGCAGTGTGTGTGTCTCTTCCGATAGTGCTGTAGTGTTAGTTACGTGTGGGTGGGTGGACGGGCCGTGTTGTAGCGGCAAGTTCTTGTGTGTGTGTGTGTGTGAGTGTTGACTTAATGCAAAATGGTTGAACCAATTTACCTTTCGCAAAATTTGCTGTTTCTGCTGTTTTGTTGTACCCGTATGTAGACATGTATATCTGTTTTGTGTTAAGCACTCAGATATGTGCAAACGTTATTATCATTTTCAACCTTCTGGTGTGCAAACTTAAAATTCATATTTAGATTATTTTGAGAAACTATCTAATGGGGCAAAAAGCAGCACAACTATTAGTAGGTTGAAATATATGTAATATTTGACATTTAAATATTATTGAAATTTTGAGCAAATTCTTTCTGAAATTTAGATCAAGTGGTTAAAATATGATATCTATGTTAGTATTGAAATTGTCATTTTTTCAGTAATTGCATCCAATATCTATTGAAATTGAAATTTCGTAAAATAATTTCTAAATTACTGGAGAGGATCTTCATTTGCAGTGGTGTGTGAGAGATCTTTGATGAAAATGATTGTAATAGAATGTATAACATGAATCATGTGTGCTGATAGCTGTAGTGTTACGTGTAGTAGGAGGACTGAAGTGAGATATGTAAAGCGAGAAGTCTGTCTGCTGTTGTACAAGATTTGTGTGCGTGTGAACGTGCGATATAACGGGTGCCATTACCTGTGGGAGAGAGGCCTACGGGACGCACCGTGTACATACTGTATAGCAAATACAGAGTCTATTTATACTATACACAGTCAACTTGTTCCGACATATTGTGCAAAGGGCAGACAACTCACAAATGACAGTTTGTTTCATAGTATTTAGGAGCCTGTTTTAATTATTCTATGAATTATGGCACTGTTGTTTTAACACTGAAATAGAGAAAATACTTTCAGGGATTTTATTGTTTTATTTTTTATGCATTATTTTATTAATGTTTAAAATCTGAGAGCTTTAGCCTGAATATGTCAATTTTAGGCTTCATTCTTTTATTTTGTTCTTATAGGTTATTTCTCAATCACATTCCTTCCGTTAACATTCTAATTTCTTTTTCTTTTTCCTAAAACTGTCTTTCCATCTCTTCTTTCTATCTGCATATATATATATATATGAATGCTTAACTGGAGAGATGTGATTGTGGAACAAACTTTTTCTTTTGTTATGCATTGATTAAGTTATTTTAATTTATTTCTAATAGAGTTTCCTATAAAATACCGCAAATCTGCTTCATTAAGTGGGTGAGATAGGAGAAGTATTACAAGTCCAGTGTTGTAATGTGTAGAGTAGATTATAATAGAAATAGATAGTTGATATTGTAAATATAAACTGGCATACTAGTACAAAATATTGTAAAAGTAGCTCTATGGAAATGTATTGAAGATGCCATCTGAAAAACTGTTTCGAAAAATTGGGTTGTTGTATCGCTGTCAGGCTTATTGTAACGAAGTGAATAGCTTATTCTACCTCTCTGGTTATACAGGTATGGAGCGGTATTGTCAGGTTCGTTATTGTTCTTTGGTTATACAGGTATAGAGCGATATTGTGAGGTTCGTTATTGTAACAGTGAGTTCGCTAGTGTATGGGGAAAGTATACAAGTGTATTACCGTAAAACAGAGCTACATTGGTGTTATTTAAAGAGTACATCTGCATATAGATATGCCTCCGCTTCATAGCTGAATTATGATAGTTACCCATTTCTGAATGGACGACAGAGTATACAATGGTGTTGATGTGAAAATAATTAACATAATTACTGCATACTGATGGTCAGTATCAATTTATCTCAGTCAAGGGCGATACGATGTAACCAGCGTGTCTCCGACGGCCGAGATTAATCGGTAATGATCATAGACATGTACTAAAGTTAAAACTATATATAAATTGATATTAATGATATTTCTATGGCTTTTTTTTCAATATGGCATATATTCCAATAGTAAATAGTGTCCATTTATTGTGATATAAGTGGTTTCAAACAAACTGAAAAAAAATCTATTATTTACGAATTTGATGAAATTTGATTGTCCAAGTTAAAAGAAGTAGACATATTTCTGTCCACCAAAGCTTTAACACTGATCATTAAAACATTTATAAATCATCTCACCTTTCTTAACCAGATATCAATATTTGTCGGTAAAATTGTTCTCCCTTATCTCTTTAAGAGGAAAAGATGTGCAATCTGGGATTGTTAATACAATAGAAATCACCTATCATCAACTCATTCATTCTAGAAAATAATCATGAGTGCAATATCAGTAGAGTTATAATTAGAATACCGGGGTAAGATTGATTTTATGTCCCAATAACTAGCGACTCATTCCCGCTGGAGCGTAAGGTCTATCAAATATTAAGATTCAAGACGATTTGTAGTTTTAAAACAAAGATGGCTTTAGTTTGCTAAACAGAGCATTTGTGATGCCGAAACCACGGGCATGGCACAGATCCCAACTCCACGGTGTGTGTGTGTGTGTGTGTCGCACGATCCGTGCGATGAGGATCTGTGCCACGCTCCTGTGGCCGAAACATGCCTGTGATATGTAGATGATGCATCCTGGGAGATAGATATAAATAAGTGGATAGATAATTATGGAGAGAAATATTTTCAAATAAATTTATTATAGATAAATATCAAATTATTATAAAGAATAATAAGAGGTTAACCTATGAAATATCTGTGTTGTTGTTGTGTGGTGTCGTGCCAGGCTGCTGATTCGACAATATATGCGTTGGTATCCAAGCAGTGTTTGTCAGCCTGCCAATATTGTTTTACAACGTTGTATTATTTATTCACATACACTAATCTACATCCCTCCAAACAACTGTAAAAGGGACTTGTGTCAAATCATATTGAGTGTAATAAATTTTTATCTACTTAAATTGTCTCATTCTTGTTGTTCTTTTAGCCAAAATGTCACAAACAGGAGATTCACTTAATACAGTTCAACGTGAAATGTTGGTTGTGGTTTTGTGGTTTTGGATATAGACCAAATTTAATTGACATACTGGATTACAGATTTTCAGATATGAGATATCCACAAACAGTTATACCACAAAATGATCCAAATATCTCAAACCACAAAAGAAAGTACAGATGTACCTACTAACATTTCATGTTGTATAGTATTGTATACCGGAAAATTTACGCTGCAGTTAAATTTTTCGCCCGCCGTAACGAAGGCGAAATTTATCATAACGGCGACTTTATCAAACAACATAATATGCATAGTAATTAAATGTACGGTAAATTATGAAACTTCTTGTGGATTTGACCTGCTTCATAAAATTAACATTCAGTGGTGTTACAAATAAGCTTGACATGTTATAAACACATAAAGAGGAAAAAATCAGAAAGTATTTATATATAATCGTTACGATGTTTATAACAAGTCCATCTTGTTTATAGCAGTCCTTAATGTCATTGGCATACACGTTTATTTACCTACGTCATTCACCTGTTCACCTTTATCAAAATACATCACCGTGAACATTTTCATATGACCTTTTAGCTCACCTGGCGCAAATTTCATTGTTCGGAGAAGCATTTGTCATCTGTCATCCATGATTTTTTTTTCTATGAAATACTTTTTCTTGAAAACCAAAAAATTATCCTGATTATCTGTCAGCAAGTACCATGGATCGAGTTCCATGAAGATCTCTCATATAAATGACCTTGTCCTACTTTCAAGGTCACAGGGGTCGATTATGTTGAATTTAAACATTATCAAAGGAGCTGTAGCTGGGGTAAAAAGCTGTAATTAATACATGTACATGATGAAATTATGTAGATCAGCGGTGCACAACATTTCATATTATACAGAGATAAAAGGTGAACTTCATTTGCTGGCCAGGGTCAATGTCACCATGGGATTGAACGACTGTAAATAGTTTTGTAAGGCCCAGGTTCAATATGACAGGTCACTTGTTACCTGTGATGGAGTGATATAAATTTTCCTCATATAAATCACCCGTACCTATTTTCAAGGTCACAAGGTTAAAACTACAAATAGCTGTAAAGAACCATAAGGCCTAGAGCCATGATATTTGGGAATGTTATAATGACATAGGGCAGCAATGCAAATCTAATTTCTAATATATTTTGTTGAGTTCGAAGGTCAACTTTGATCAGTGACCTGGGTCAAAGGTCAACCAAGACGATGGGTAAGAAGATTAAAACATGTTTTCTTGTTCAATAAACCACATGGTTGAGAATTATATATGCAATAGGTATACATACAGAGTCTGTTTTATAGAAGAAGATGTTCAAACAAAATATGATCGAGAGCATCATTTGCCCAACAGGTTTCAATGGTGTATAAACGGAGGATGTGGCTCCCCTGGGGCTAAAAGGAATCAATTTTGTATATATGGGAGAAGAGGTGAGAAGAGATGCAGGCTCCATAAGGGGATTAGGGATAAATCTCAAAAATCCTTCTTCCATGCATATGAGGGGGATTCAATGTTGTATAAACAATTGGTTGTGCCCCCCCCCACCAAAAAAAAACGACACACACATCCTCACACACATACACACACATATGGGGACACAGGGAAGGAACCTATAAGGGCAGAATGTTTTCGAGAGACATTGCCAATATTTGGAATATTTTCATTATTACCTGGAGGTGTATTTAACGAGAATATTTTGTAGTGATTGCTTAAATATCCAGGTGAGCGATACAGGCCCTCTGGGCTTCTTGTATGTATTCAAGAGTTACCTCCCTTATAGGTTTACCTGGACTATTATATTAGCTAATGCCATGGTGCAACGTCCGTCAACCAATGTTTTCATTTAGAATGCTACTACTCCCAAACAGCTCAGTGGGTCTGCAGTACTGTTGGGCAAAGGGGACTCAATTTTATATAAACAGTGGGTGTGGCCCATCCTGGTGCAGAGTAGCAGGGCCCAATAGGGAAAACAGATGAATCTTTAAAATCCTTCTCCTTGTGTACGAATAAAGGGATTGTCACTAAATTTTGTGAGAGCATCCATGCTCCCACCTTTGGGGCAGAGGGGCAGGGCCAAATACAGAAAATGGAGATAAATTGAATACTCTAAGTCTTTTTCCTACAAAAACAGAAATTTTGACCCAAACTTGTTCTAGAACAGCATTGGGCTAAGGGAACTCAACTTTGTATACATGGAGAGTGTGATCCCCTGTGGGGCAGACGGGCTGGGCCTAATCCGAGAAATTGGATCATAGCTTATAAACAGTGTTTATTTCCACATTTTACCAATACTTGATATCATTCAATCTAATTAAAATTATATCTTCATATCGCTCCCGTTTCTGATATGTCGCGTTCAACGCGACATATCAGAAACGGGAGCGATGAAGATATAATTTTAATTAGATTGCACTGTTGTTGACCCGGATGTTAGCGCGCGGGGGTCTAAATGTGGGAGGGGACCGGAGTAGCCGGAGAAAATCCACGTGGTCGGCAGGTGACCCAATAACTTTTCACGCCCGATCTGGGAATCGAACCCCGGCCGTCTTGGTGAAAAGCAAACATATGCGCTATCAACTGCGCCACCCGACCATATATATAGTTAACACCTGGAATTTCGAGGATGATGTCATCACCGATTTCGTGACAGTTAAAGTGACAACTGTATGGAACGCCAAATAAACATATATTCAATTAATTGTACCTATCTTCAAATAATTGAAGATAGGTACAATTAATTGAAGATAACTTCAATTCAATTGTAAAAAGATTCAAATCAATTGAAGATTATTTGCACCTATATCTTCAGATAAATTGTACCCATCTTCAACTATTTGGAGATATATATAGGTACAATTAATTGAATATATGTTATTTTGGCGTTGCATATATCTATGGAACGCCAAATTAACATATATTCAAATAATTGAGGATTGGTGCAATTTGATTGAAGATAGATTTAATTATTTGAATATATGTTCATGTGGCGTTCGATACAACTGGGGGACTGACAATATTGAAGCCAAGACACATATACTTGTTCATGCTGATATATTAAAAACAATGAATCTTTTTTTATTGACAAAAAAGGACAATTCCACTAATTAAATATTGTCCTTTCTGTATAATTCTATATATATGATCCATATAGATCTATATATGTAATTTTGCTTTTATTATGTTTTAGTGTATCTATTATAAGTTTGTTAGCTAGGTAATTGATATCTCTAATTGACAAATCTGTAAGACTTTTACTGAAGTTAAAGAGAGATGGTACCATGCGTGGCGAATGTGACCCTAATGACAGAACAACCAGGCCATAAACATTATATAGACTAATATAACAATCTAAAAATAGAAGTTATTATATCTATATTTAGCATGACAGCATGAACGGAAGTGACGTCACAATATATATATTATGGGATACATGGATCTTTGTAAAGCTGACCTTATTGAACCCTTATATCAATCCGCTTTATTTCTTCGTTATATCATTCATAACTATGGATGTGCATACGCATATGAATTACCTTTGACTACACAACAACATCAGTTAATTGCATCATTAAATAATCATACAGAAGATATTCGGTCTTGTGTAAGTTTCAATGATTTTTCTTCAGTACTATTTCTGGGCGCGAACGCACTGTGATATTAGTGTAATTCGGTCAATCTTGACACTGAAAAGAGACAAATCTACACGGTCAAGATATAAATTCCTTCCTTTTCCGTGTAATTTGGACCAAGATGGAGAAAAATGCATTTAAGAGAATTCAGTATGAATTGACTTGTTTATAAACATTCACTTTGACTTGTATTTTGGAGGACAAATTTAAGTTATACTGAATATAATATTTGTCGTTTCATTTGCTTTGAACCTCCATTTATCGGGCTATCTACCATCCAAAATGAGTGGAATGCGAACTCAACCCCGAAAGGACACAAAAATGCGGATCAGAGCATTTCCAGTAAGTACTGAAATAAATGTTTCGTCTCCAGTCGAAGTATAGATTTATATGTCTATGTCTCAATCCCGAATCGTCGCATAGAAAAGTCGAAAAATCCTTTCCGCTCAGTTGATTTGTAAACATTTCCTATATTTTCTTGTCACATGGATGCAGTCATATGCATTTCTTGTCAGTTATTTCAATGCGCATGTTGTAAAAGTAAATGACACTTAATTAATATAAATCTTGTAAAATTGGTTATGCTATTAGTACTGTCACAGTTAATTTTTTTATTATTGTTGTGCAGATGACAATGGATGAGAAATATGTCAACAACATATGGGCTCTACTGAAAAATGCCATTCAAGAAATTCAGAAGAAAAACAACAGTGGACTAAGTTTTGAAGAACTTTACCGAAACGCCTACACAATGGTGTTACACAAGCACGGTGAAAAACTTTATACAGGATTGAAGGAAGTTGTGCACGATCACTTGGTTACAAAGGTATAAAAAAACTGAAAGTTGAGTCAGCGTTGTGAAATATGGCTAACATTTTGAATGTGGATTTACATGGCAATAGTCTAAATAAGAAAGTCTTTTATCCTACAATTTAATCAACTTTAATTTGTTTCATTAGTTATCAGAGTAACATACAGGTCCAGTACTGTAAAGACCTATAATAGCTCTATTGACCTATCGGAAATAGGTCTTTTGAGCTATTTTCATGTGATTTTCTTTTTTAAGGAAAACGAAACAAAGTCGCTTTTAAAAGATTTTATCTTTAGGTAGATAACAAAAGACATTAAATATAAGTATTCTTTTTAAAAAATAAGGATGTAAAAAACTGGGAAATTTTACATTTATGAAAAAATGAAAATAAACATCTAACTGTACAGTAACTGTCGTTTTTTAATGTCGTCAACATTACCATAAACCTTATTGTTTTTTGCGACTTTTCTTTAATTTAATGAAAATTGAAATC